>JAAAKQ030503978.1:0-20217 GCA_010016005.3 Zanna intricata | reverse complement strand
ATTACAAATTTTCACGTAACCCCAATGGGACCCCGCGTACCCCCAGGGAGACACATACCACAGGTTGGGAATCACTGCTCTAAGTAATAAAGAGGGATTTTTTTAACAATATGAAAACTTAAATCGAATAAAATTGGTTATGATTGTTAAAAAATTAATGTTAGTCCATTTTTATTATTATAAAAATTATATTTTTTAAATATAATAGCTGTATTGAAGAAAGAAGTAGTGAAAAAGAAGATATAAATAAAAGGAAACTACATATCATATGTTATCATATTGCTTTCCATTAATAATGGATTATTTCTTTAAAACAGTAATAACATGACAGTAAAATGTTTAGATATACTAATTTTTTTTTATCATTAAAAATTTTGTTTTTGTCATGTTATATGAAATTAAAAATGTTACATGTACTTTTGTCATGCTAGTCAAAAAATTGTTTTTTTTTTTTTGTAGATTTTATTATATTTCAAATCTTCTTTAATATTTCATTTTTTTTAAATAATTTTTTTACAACTATAGGATTGTATAAGAGGTGTGTTTTACAAGTAAAATTCTAATGACTGTGAATAAATATGAATTTGTTAACAGATTCTTGGTCAACCGTGGACAGTGGTGGCAAGAGCAGCAAGTCTTTACACAGATCCATTTATAATGCTCAGTGGTCTCCTAACTTCCTACGCATTTTTGAAGCACCTTAATCGAAGTCACTCACTTGATATACCTAAAGAGTTCATTTCTAGATTGATGAGGTACTTTAGCATAAACTGAATACCTTTGATCTACTAAGCTGATTCAAATTACAATACTTAATTATACATTTCCCCATATTATTTTTCTATTAATTTTCTCTCAAAACCTTGTTGAGAAGGTGAAAATACATATGTACAAAATGTTTTACTGTAATTTAATGTTGGAAATTATTCAAAAAACTGAAAGGGTAAGCGGTATTAAATTTTATTGTGAATTCACAGATTGTAGAAGTAATAAATTTTGTAAATTTTTTAGTATTACAGTTTTAGGACTACTTTACAAGAATAAATGTAATTATTAGTGGTGGCACTGTTCAAATGTTTTTAAGAAAAAAACAACTTAACGCTTATTTTAAAATATAAAAATATGAAATAAATTGTTATATAATACACAAATATTGTATTCTTTCCTCTCACGCTTTTTTTTATTTAGTTTCAGTCTTCCATATCTCCATCACTTAAGTTGCTATTGACATCTTCAATGTACCAAAGCAGATGGTCTTCTGTTCCATCCAGTGCATTAGGTCTTTCCAAATTTTTTATCAGCATTTTTCATGGATTAAACTCAATGATTGGATTATTCAGTTGTAAATTTCAAAAGGAAATGTTTTTCATTTTACCAGTTGGCGTAAACCTATGAAGATTTGAGGCTATATGTTCAGCATAAAATCTCTGAAGACAGCATTTGAATAGTTTGCTTAAAAAAAACCCTGAACAGTTTGTAGTTAGATGCAACACCAACAAGAATAATCATTCAATTTGTTTCAAACACACACACAAAACAGCTTTAATGAAAACAAAAAATGTATAAAACAGTATTATAACATAGTTAAAAGCAGTGTAATAAGACAAAAGTACATACTTTTTTGGAACAAGATATTTGGATGGAATATGTGTTAAGGGTGACTTAAGTCTGTAACAAAAGATAATGTAATGGATAAAAAAGCTGTTAGAGAGGACAAAGGTTAGAATGCACTAAATCTACACTAAAATGAATAAATGAAGACACAGGATAATAATAAAAATGTATAGAAAGTTAGATATTATTGAAGAACAGAAAAGAGCACAAAAGTCAAATCTGATTGATTATTTCTCACTTATATATTTTATTTATTACTGATTACCCAAAATGTATTCATAAAAGTCTAAACTGTGGAAAATAAAAAAATAAAAAAAAATAGACAGGAATCTATGTCAACAAAGGATTTACTATAAATAATCATTTTACAAAAGCTGTAATTTTCTTTAACAAATTATCGAAGTACATCAGAGATAAACTGTTTCAGACAAGCTTACAAAAATATTTAACTGATTGTATACTATATCGTCTAAAACATTTTTAGCCTGTAATAATGACCATTTTTTTTTTCTTTTTTGTTAATGAAATGTAGTTTTTAATTATTTGAAGAACAATCTTTTTAACCTGAAGATTCAAAGCTGAGTGTTTGAAATAAATTTATCTATCGAATGATGTACTACCAAAACCTGTTACGTAAAAACTTATCATAAATTCTGCGGAGAACTTTAATACTGGAACCTCAACTTACATATCCTTAGATCAGATCAGCAGATCTAGTCAGTGTGTCCTTTTTAACTCAAAACAGAATCTCTGAGATAGTTTTCCCTCATAAATCTATTAAAAGTTTTTCTTGAAAACAAATTATAATCTAATTACAATCTAATTTTAAATTGAATTATAATCTAATTAATTATTAATAATTTCCATTTCAGGTTGGTACCTACTTTGGGAGCTCTTATTTTATTCTGCACTTTTATTTTACCATGGTTAGGATCAGGACCTCATTGGAACTTGGTTATCAGACATCATGCAGAACTGTGCAAAGTATCATGGTGGAAGAATTTGCTTTTTATACATAACTACTTTGGTTTTAAAAATATGGTAATAAAATAATTCAAACAAATTGTAGTAAATTTATTTATTTAGATATGTTTACACAGTACTCTAATTATATTTAATTATTACGCGCAAAAAATGTCTACATTATTACTTCTTTGTATTTACTTACTTCAATTTTGAAAGAATGTATATTGTAATATATAAATTAAATTTTTATCCTTTCTTTACATATTTTTGTACTAACCCCTAAGAAGTTGATCATTATTTAAGGAATCATCAGATAGATTATAAGGGACTCTTATAATTAACACTTAAATGCCCATGTCAGAGTACATATCATGTTTCACTATTTAGTCAGATGTATCAGTATATTTTGCTAAGTTGTGTTTGGTCTAACGTAAAATAGAATCTTTACTATGTAATGTTTGTTTTGGTAAGGGCAATAACCATTAAAATGTTTTCTATAATGTTGCCCTTAATGAGCTTTTTATGAAGATGCAATTTACTAATTTTTAATGAGTGTGTTCTGGTTGGGTTTTGTCTTTGTTTCATAGTTTTTCTGTTTCATAATGGCTCAGTTTTCCTTGCTTATATTTAAACAGTTTTTTTTAATAATTTATTTATATGAAAATAATTTATTAATTTTCTTGTTTTCATTTCATCTTGTTTCAAGGAAACTTTCATTATACTTCTTTCAAAACTGAGTGTATGGTATAATTTTAATGACACAAAGAAAATATATGCGTGAGCATGCATGCGTGTGTGTGTGTGTGTGTGTGTGTGTGTGTTTGTTTGTATACACAACGTATGTAAAAAAGCTCTCAATCATGAACATATTGTCCAGATAAATATGTATAATATGTAAAATTATATACATATTACATGGGGTAGAGCAAAATCAGTAATAGTGGCAGTGGCTGTGTTGGTTGAGCCGCCATCCTCTGTGCACCATTGCACAACCTTAAAAAATTGAAACTCAAAAAACTGGAAAATGGTTTTCAGAATTTATCTGAAGAGTGTTTGGAAGCCCAAATTAACTGAATATCTCATTAAGGAAATGAATAATATTTGCAATAATTGTTCAAAACTTTTTATCTTCATCATCCCTTTCAAGGTCAAATTACAAAAAAATCTAGAAACTGGTTTTTGGATATTAACATGAAGATTACATAACCAAAAATCAAAGTGGTATTTCATTTGTTACTAAGAAAATAAAAAAAATCTAGATTTCAAATGATTTTAAGTAATTGCAGTTAAACATAAAATAACTGAATTATCAGTTAATGAAACGCTTAAAAATGCCTGCTTTTCTAATATAAAATTCTAGTTTTTTTTTTTTTTTTTTTTTTTTTTGTTTAACCTCTGGAACCACCATTAAGGTATATCTTCAGAGGATGAGATGAATGAATTGTAGCATGTGTGAAAAATGCCATGCCTAACCGGGATTCGAACCCGGGACTCCGGATGAAAGACCGAGACACTACCATTTGCGCCACGGAGGCCGGCAAAATTCTAGTAATAGGCCAGGAGTCAAAGTGTTCAATTAGTAGCACTGAAGTATTATATTTACAAAAAGTTAAATAAATTTCCACTTATTCATTATTCAGTGCAAACTTTACATTCTGGAATCATTGATTTTCTATTCTACAGAATAGATTAGATATCCTTTTATATAAATTCTAAAAACATTTTTGTAATAAACTTCTTCATTAGTTAGAATATTCTTTACAAAATTACAAATGTAGCAAAAAGTAAGTTGTAGTAATTACAAATTATGAAGCAAAATATTCACCAGAAGTTGATGAAAAACTGATGATGAGTAAATCTTACACTAATAATATTTTTTTTCTGTCATATCAACTTAAAAAATGAAAAAAAAAAGAAATAGAAAAAGAAACTATAATTAAATCAAAACTAAAAAAAATAAATAAGTAATATTGTGATTAATCCCTGACCATAAAAAGGTAGTATTGACCATAAAAAGGTACTTCACAAAAGAGATTCATCAGTGTAACCAAAACAATTAACCTTGAGTGAAGTGCAGAAGACATGAATCATAAAGTTTTTAAGAGTCATGAGGATTTATAACCCAGAAACCTCACTGTAACATTGTAGATTTTCTTTCTTTTAACATAACATTCCAGAATCTTACATAGTAAAAATATTATTGAACATATTGTATAATCAACAAAAATATGTACAAACACAATATAACATTCAGTTTAATTTGTAATATTAAATCAATTTATTATACTGATATTTACAATTCATGTTCAAAAAATATCAATGAATTAAACGAAACGATTTGCTTTCTGTTACAGTGTTTAACTCACACGCATCATGTAGGAATAGATACACAGTTGTTTTTAGTATCACCAATATTAGTGAAGATTGTTTGGAAGTGGCCGAAACAAGGTCTTACAGCACTGCTTGTGCTTGGGATTTATTCGACGGTCTTACGTTTTTCTGCTACTTACTTTAGACAACTGAACCTTTTTGTTTACTTTGGTAATCCGTAAGTACATCATAGTTTAAAAGAAAATTGTGTAGATAAGCTATGATGAATTTTACATTTATTAATATTTTCTTTATCAGATATAGACTGATTTTTTTACCATGAAAAAGAGTTTAGAAGAGTTTTTATCATTAGTAGAAATGACAAAATGGTATTTATTTCTTTAAGCTTTATATAATATCATTGGAAAGTGCTGACTATGGTTTTAAAAGAAGTCTTATTACTCCTTACTTATAACTTTAAATACCTCTGAGTTTCTTAAATGGAAACAAAAGATTTTATAAATACCATCATTTTAAGCCATCTTTTAATTTCCAATATTTCCAATATTTAGAAAAATTTCCAATATTAGCATTTTTATTGTATCAATCCATTATTGTAGTACAGTGATGATAATATAATACTAAAAAATGTAACTAACACACACTTTACGCAAAATACACTTGTATGCATATTATGCTTGTTATGTTGTCTGGTGTCATTCTACTATCCAAAATATACTTTCATAAAAATTTAAGAAAATTAACTGAAAAGTTTTGGGGGGAAACAATAATGAAGAATTACATAATCTCTCTTACAAGAGAGCTAATAATAATAATAATCACCTTGTGATCAGTGGCAGTTTCTCTTTGTGTTTTCTCTGCACTGTTTTCTTATTTTTATAAAGCTGTAAGTTTCTTGTCTACCTTTTTTTTTTATGAAAGTCTTATTTCCACACTGTCACTGTGTTTTAGACAGACCTATTGACATTTAATTAAAACTGAAAATTAAAAAATCTAAAACAGCATACACTTTTTAAAAATAAGTGAAACTGACTTTGAAAAAATGCGCTATGAATTTTTTTAATAAATAGAAGAATAGTTTTACGATTCTTTATATTTTGATTTTTTGAAGTATCAAATTTTCAGTTGTAAATTGTTTTTACTTGATTTAAGTTTGGCACTGACTTTTAAAAGTACAATTACTTATCAAACAAAAGTACAGAAAAAGAAAAACTGGAAAAGTATGATTATTTACCTTTCAAGTTATACTTAAAGTAGGTTTTATTTTTTCCCAAAGTATATTTTACTTGCATCGATATTTTGAGATAGATTCTTATAATCGTTCACTTCAGTAATTGGTTCTGTTTGATTTTCCCATGTAAAAACAGCTCCACAATCCACAATTAATATAAGCTTCACAATTAATATAATTTATCATTCAATCATTTTTATAATTCATGAAAAAAACGTCTTTATAATAATATATATGTTCTGCAAATTGTAAGAAAAATAATACTGAGAAAACAAATTTAAAAATTCATGGCAGAAATGATTAATTATAATTTTATTGTCCCACAAAAAATCAAATTATGCAATTATTTCTCACTCATTTAGTATACTAATCAGTTATTACTCTTTAATAAATATCTTTCACTCATTGCTAAATATTTATGTTAAGGAACTGCTCAACTGTAGAAATAAAAACTTTTTTTTTATGCTATAAGCATAATTATAGCACAAAAAAATAGTAGGTGATTCTACTTGAGTCTTGTTTCTCCATAAACAGCATATCTATTCTCAAGAATAACTAGCACTCATGCCTGGTTTACAAGGAAATGAGGAGTGGAGTCTGTTTCCAATGACTATTTTATGGTGAGCCGAATATACTATTACTTATCAGTCTGACTGATCAAAATGGATGTGATACTCAATATGGCAGATGACACTTTCACTTTGTTCACCTTAGGGATTTGCTGTATAGTAAACATCAGAAAACTCAAAGTAGCTATAACAGATGTCTCTTATTCCTTCGGCGCTTTTCATGCATCACAACTATAAGAAAATATAGATAGATACTTTGCTATGTTCTGGTCCAAGATGATGAATGATTATGTTAACTTGAAATTTTTAGTCTTGTAACAACATACTGAACCAAAATGTGTAATAAAGTGTATTTTTATTGTATAATCTGATTGATTTCCCTCACAAAAGTTTAAATATCACATCAGAACAAATGTACAAGACTTCACTTCATTCACATTCATACACATCATCCTCATTCACCCTCTGAAGTAATACCTTACGGTAATTCCAGAGGCTAAACAGATAAAGAAAGTTAAGTTATTTGATTTGAGTAGCTAAGGACAAAGCTACTGATGTAGTTCACAAAAATATTATACAATGAACGATAAGAACAATGTTCTTTTTAAATCATTTGAATTTTTTTTTTTTTGTAAATAGTTTATATCTCTTAAATTTGTTTTTTTCTTTTTTTTAAATTCATCATCCAAACATAAAAAATGAGTGTGATTTAAAGAATCAATTATTTACTGAGAAACAAAATTTCATTGTACCAAGAAATCTTTTTTTTTATGAATCTTTTTACAAAACATTACTTAATTTATTTTAGAATAATAGAACATTCTCTTTTAAATGTTTTTGATTGTTGACATAATAATAAATGATGTTGAAAGTGGTAAAAATAATAATAATTGTTTTAAAATTACAGAGTGTCACAAATGTTTGATACAGCTGATTATTCATATATACTCCCAACTCATCGATTGACTGTTTATGTAATGGGTGTTGCACTCGGTTATGGTTTACATTTCTGGGGAAGAGATTTTAAATTAAAAACGGTAAGTAGAGGATAAAATTTAAGTCTCAACTTGTCATATAATTTTATTTACTTGCACTTTCAAATGATAAAACAACTTCCAAAAATAAAACAAACCATTTTTGAAATAAACCTATTTTAACTTCCTAACATATATTCTGTAACTACTCATCTTACAAAACCTATGTACCTTAACTGACTGATAAAATACAGGGAATCTATTTACATACAAAAAAGAAGTCATTAACTGTCTGAGCTCTGATAATAAAATTAAATGTGCAGTGCACTTTCAAATCTGATTAATTACCTTTATCTTTTGGACAGGCTCATGCTTCTCTGTGGTTAATTGTCTACATCTCTGATCCCTTTTCCTTATCTCCAGTTGTTTCTTTCCTGAATAGTTACCATGGGATTTGGACAAAACTTTACTTTTGTCCCATCAAGGAGCTAGTAACTGGTGATTTATTTGGTTTGGTAATCCAGGATAACAGTTAAGGAAAACAAAGATCTGCAAAAGTAAAAAAGATGAGTAAGAATGTAGGCTATTGTAAACATGTTAAAAATTAGAAGACCAGCACAAAACAGACAGTAATGAACAACTTTATCACCACCCTGCCTATTTTAAAAAAACAGTAAGGACTGATGATGAGAATGTAATTCTGACTTTGTTTTTTTCTTATTTTGAGAATTAAAAACAAAATGAAAGAATAGCCAAGATACAAAGTAAGAGGACTTATGGAAGGATTGTAAAGTGATGTAAAACAATTTTAAATTTTACAAGATTGCAACAAAACAACCACTATTTGCATCTAACAATATTTAAAAAAATATAAAATATAATAAAAGCACATGAAGTACTATAATTAGAACCAGACTACAACACCTTTAGTACAGTTAATGTGGAGTTGTAGGCAAGTGTTCTATGCACATTGTAGGTACAATAAATTGCACCGATTTTTCCACTTGCAAAGAAGATATGGATCCATAATCAAATATCTTAGGCCTTCTTTCTACAAACTGTTCAAAATTTTACATGATTATTAGTCTTATAAACTAAGAAAATCAGTATACATTTTTTTAATTTAGAATATATATAAAAAATACTCTGCTTTTTGTTTATTGTACTCATACATTTTACTTATTTTTCACTTTACTATTTTTTCGTAAAAAAGTAAGACAACAAATAATAAGCAATATTTAAACACTTACTAAATTTACTGTGTTGACAGGATGCAGTCTGGCAAAATATTTATAGCTCTTTGTAAATCTGTTTTAAATTTAAAGTTAAACCACAAAATTATTGTTATTAAGATAATAATTACTATTATTTTTTTTTCTAACATCACCATAATTTCTATGTTGAGTACTGTTTACCTTTCTTATGATAGAAGCTAATACAAGAATGCAGCTAAGAAAGATAAACAGTACTTAAAAATACAAAGTTATAATGATTATCTAGAGAATGTGTGCCTGCTACAAGTAAATACATTTTTCAATCCTTATTTACCTTTTACAGTTTTTCTCTCCAATGAACAAACTCTGAACCATTGAAACATTTTTCAGTATGATGGTAAAAACCAAGATCTTCTTGTATTGAGTCAATTATACTTTGATGATAAATGGTGTAAACTTGTTCTCCATAAAGATATTTAATGTTTAGCCATGATAATAGAGATTATTTAATAGGAAAGACAATAGATGCTTTTTTCTATTTTGTGTAAGATGAATTAATTCAATGCTTGTTGTCTATAAATCTTACCATTTGCTAAATGGAATGGTTTTAAAAATAATATTTGTGTTTGATTTTAGGGACAGTTAACATTAGGCTGGTTTGTAGCATTAGTTCTTTTATACCAGTCAATTTTAAGTCCTGTCAAGATGAGCTACCGTAATTATGTCTATGACAGATTAGATGCTGCTAATTATGCTGCTTTTGCACCAGTCACTTGGTGTCTGTTCTTCTCATGGATTATATTCTGTGCACACACTGGTAATGGAGGTAAGCCCTGAGTAATATGTTATTAAGACTAAAGTGAATCTATATTCTCAATAACAGGCATATAATATAATACTTGTAATGACACATATGGGTTGAATAAAATTGATTAGAATAGCCTTTCATTTGGTATAGTATATTTATTTTTTTTAATTATTTCAATTTGTGATTCACTACTAATAATTTCCTTAAGTCTTCCATTTAATGATTATTTACAGTTTTTATTCACCTAATTCTACATTTAGTACATCATAATTTAAATTTAAAAATTGCCCACAAAGGTAACAGTTTTTGTTTACTAAAAAAATCAGAAAACAAAGAATATATATATTAATTAGGATATGAGAGAATGTTTTCAATATACATATTTTTAAGAGAATGATTTTTTTTTAATACTCCATTACGCTTAAGCTCTATGATTATTACATTAAATTAATATTTGAAACAGGATATAAGTTACACTTAACCTAAACAAACCTTATTATTTTAACTAACAAAATAATGATAAACATCATTAATACTCAACAAATGGAAAAGTGTGAGTATTTATCATACTTACTATTTTACATGTGGAACTACAATTACTATAAAAATAGTTTATAAATAAGTCATTTTGACAGAGCAATCAACAAACTGAATTTTATACAACTAGAAAGAAAATGGCACTTGTTCAATTACCAATGAATCCAGCAAGATGGATCAACTAATTTGTTTATTTCTATGGGGTTATGATGTTATAAAGTGTGTGGATAGGGCAGTTGATGGCCATTAACGTAAGAAATAAATCTTTTCAGGATTGAAATCAACTGACTAGTTAGTATTTTTTTAAATCCTTCATTATAATACTAATACATGATCTAATCAGTCATCATTTTATGATTGCACTTACTATGACATCTTTTAACATTGAATTACTCTGTAGGTGCTTGAAACATTGTGCACTTTCCCAGCCTGTTTATCAGTAAATATGTAATTCCAGTTTTTTAAGTAATTTCTTAAAACAATTGTACTAGTGTATGTTATGTACAAAGATGTATTTTTTTTATACAATATTAGTATTAATTTTACACTTAAGTAGGGTGTATTTTTTTAGTGAAAGAATACATTTTTTTATTTCAGTTTTTAAATTGTGGGAGGATTCTTTAAAATGGTTGTGTAAGTTGTTAATAATGGCAACTGAAGGCATACAAGGTTCATTCTTAAAAGCCAAAATTTTGTGTTGTGTTACATTAAAGATATTCTAACAGTACCAGTATAATGGACCACAAATGGGTTTCTTCCAATTAAGAAAAAAAAAAAACAGAAAATAAAGAAGAATCCATAAAGAACTAAAGAGGATTCTTTTCATAGAACACCAACAACTTATAGATTTACTTAGTTAGACTTACAGTTACTTAGACTTAGACTTACTTATTAGACTTGTAACTTACTTAGGATCCATTTAACAACTTATTTTTTGTAATACAAACAATGGCACCTCCAAAAATTTGATCAGAAGAATTACTGGACCCGAATAAGAATTATAGAAAACATAAGAGTACAGACAATGAAAATTAGTACACTTCAGCAATTAAAGAGATGAGTCAAGTACTGGTTCTGCTGACCAGGGATATAAATACTAACCGGACCAATGAGAACAGTCAGTAGTTTTATGAGGTTGTGTTCAGTGCAGTTATGATAACAAGTGATAACAGTGAGCAGTTTCATAAGCCTGAGTACCAATTAAGTAAATTTTTATCAAACACATTTAATAAATCAAATATATTCTAGTTACTTTCAGTTAAGACTTTTACAAAATGACGATCAATTGTTATGTATATAATTTAAATATGTGATGATGATTTGATTATAATTGATAAGTAATGTGATTATAATTTTATATATTTCAATCATAAATTATAATCCCTTCTGAAGATGACAGAATAGCTGAAAGTGCTTGAGGGAAATGAATAATATATTGGAAAGCAGTTTATATTACATATAATAATTGTATTTCACCTCAATAGTGCAATGTTCGAAAAATTTAATACAGATAGTTTTTGTAGCATTAATGTGATGGATTGTTTTCAGGTTTCTTGTGTAAAATTTTCTCTTGGAAAGGATTTTTAGTTTGCACAAGACTTTCATACACATTCTATCTCACACAGTTTCCAGTGTTTTTCTATTATGTCGGTCAAGTCAGGACACCATTGTTTTATTCTTTCTTTCTCATAGTAAGTTAACTTTATATTTTAATGATTAAATTAACATATTAATGATAAAATATAACAATAATATGTTATTATATATCTTGTGTAGAAAATAAAAACTGTAACATGTCTTATTTTTATTTTTTTATAATTTTTAAATTATTATTGTATTATAACACAACCAGTTCTATGACAATAGTCCTCACTCATTTTGTGTTAATTATTAAAGTGAAAATTACAATTAGGTACATAATGGAATCATAAGTTTTATAAGAAGATTTAGACGTACCTTTTTTAATATTTTTTGAACTTTTTTAAAACATTTTTAATTACAGTACTACAAAAAATATAGAGTATAATTAGTATTTACAAAGTAGTATGTACAAAGAGCATCACCAAGCTGTGATACCCACTGGGGTTGATCTGGTGGTTAAATTTGTCATCGTATATAAGCTGATTTCTAAGTTGAAAGTTCTAAGGTTCAAATCCAAGTAAAGGCAGTTACTTTTACATGGATTTGAATACTAGATCATGGATACTGGTGTTCTTTGGTGATAGGATTTTAATTAATCACACATCTCAGGAATGGTCGACCTGAGACTGTATAAGACTAGATTTTATTTATATTCATAAATATCATCCTCACTCATCCTCTGAAGTAATACCTTATGATGGTTCTGGAGGCTAAACAGAAAAAGAGAGAGGCTGTGACTCAGTGAGAGATGCCTTCCAGTTGTGCTCTTTTCAATAGGTGTAACAGCTACTATTTAGAAACAAAAAACTTTATGATGAATTGCTATACATAAATTATTCTGCCTAGTAATAAGGAACATTGATGTGAAATTTCAACATCATCAGAAAATGTGTTTGGTCAAAAAAGCATCACAAACACCCAAACAGATGAAATACTAGAAGGTCAAGTTAAAACAGGAGCTTATTTCACTCATTCAATCATTGTAAATAATTTCCAATCCATTGAATGTGGGTGGTATTTTGTAGTAATTTTCCTACTTAGAGATTTGATGAGTTGAATCTTTTCATTATCTATATCATCCAGAAAATTGGTTTCCTTAATTTTGGTGTACTTGGATTTTTCTACACACCTTATTTGGTCTCTTATGAGTTTGGTTGCATCAGTTCAGCTACAATTACTTATCATTTGCATTTATATCTCTGGATTGTGAGACCAAGAAGTAAGGTTAAAAACCAGAATTGCAACCAGGAGACACTATCTAAGATATATTAAAATTTACTAACCTCACTAGACGTTTATCTGTTTATTTCTTTTTGTATAAAAAGACAAGTGTTGAGACTGTGCCCCTCTATTATACTGTTCTAGTAATACCAGGTTAATAATAAGAATAATATTGGCTTAAGAATAATAAAAAAAACTCAAGTACTGTATTAATGAAAGAAGGTAAAGAAAGTTGATCAATCAAGAAACTACAAAGGAAGCTACAAAGGTTTTGTCAGTTCTGAATAAAACATAAACCAATAACTGAAAAACTGCAAAATATTATTTTTGAAAATTAAATAAAATAATAATAAACTGTAAGTGAGATAAGAATGTAAAGGACATTTTGATAGATCCTAAAATCAGGAAATGGAGTGATAATTGTATCCAGCAGCAGACATGGATCTTGATTATAATTTAATTATGATGATAAATAGATTAATCTTAAAGAAATTCAAGTAGAAACTATGATCAAAGAGATGGGATATAGATACATAAAAAGAGAATTATGTACAGACAGAATCTAAATAAATCACAGAAATTACTAAAGAAGGAAACATTATAAAAAGATTAATATACAACCTTAATTATGGGAATAATTAAGGAGAGAGAAGACACACTGGGTAGTAAGAATACATGGAGGATTAATTTGCATAAATATTAATAAAAATCAGTTTAGAAATTAAATTAATTAATTTAGAAAAGTTTACATTTAAACAATTCTAATAATAATTTTTAAGTTAAATTATAACCAAAAACATTTTTGTGCAAACTATATTTGCATATAAATATCAAAATAAAAACAACACTGTAGAAAACACTAGAAACGTTTTTGGTTATAAATAACTCAACCATGACTTGTGTGTGTGTGTGTTTGCATGCGCTTGTGTCTTAGGTGCATCCCAACCCCCATAGGGGAAGACACCCACCAAGTGACAATTCCGATTGCCACACCACCCCTCTCATTCCTAGTCCTGAGGGGTTTTACTGGGAGTCGTCTTATTGACCTTCATACTAATTACATATCTCAGTCATCAGCCAGGCCTCGGTCGGGATGCCTATGATGCAAATGCCGCGGTTGACATTTAGCATCAGAGTAAGATACCTCAGCAGCAAACGCCCTCGCCATAGGCTTAGGTCGACCTACACATGGCCCTAAAACTATATAACCGTAGCGCGGAAGTGCAAAACCTCGTGCCTACTGTAAGTCAATCTAACTACCCATGTGACTTTGAATGCCATATGCTCAACGATAAAATCTATTGGAGATCAAATTCCCACTCAAAACGCTGCTCGCAGAATCGAAATCTTGACCTACAACAACATTACACATGCAACATGCATTCACAAAAGGTCAGAACGGATGCTAATACCTCCCAAAGAACCACGTTCACGTGACATTCTCTTCTTGCCACACCATAGCGCACATCAGACACAACACCACCAAGGTCGTCCGCACAAACGAACCGACCCCGGCGATGCGAAGCCTGATATTCCTACCAATGCTCCAGCAAAGCAGTGCAAACCTAAAAGGCAGTTACTGCCCCGTCAGAGCTATGCCACTATGTAAACTCAGTATTAAGAAAATAACCATGGCTCATCACCAAAATCGTCTATGTCCAGCACATAACTGGACAAGCCGGAACCCTAGCCACCCAGGCTGCTACCTTCTACACTCCTTCCGCATCCCTGGAAGACGCAATGGTTCGCAGGAAGCTAGCAACTACCTGCCACTCAGCCCAGGTCTTCCAATTGACCCTTAAATCAAGGCCCGAGTGCAATCTCTCAAGTTCCCTAACCACTATGGCATGTGCAAACTCATACCGGGAACAGACATAACAGGCGCAAACATACCGGGGACAGACTGTATCAGTCCTGATACAACAAGACGAAACCTAGCCAAGCTATGCCGAAAGGCGCCATGCACAGAAAGAAACTTCGTTATATGCCAATTGGGGGTTACCCACTTATTGGCACATAAACTAATAACCTCTGGAAACACGTCATGGGTATACCAACCCTTAGTTGACTCATCCCATCATGTCTGCCATGCAATGAATCCCTGGTCATCAATTTCACGCAGTCAGACAGAGGTTGTCTTAGGTGCCACAACCAAGTGGTTTTAGGTGATGTAAAATAAAACGAAGTTGCTCCCTAAAATGATATATCCATTTTCAGAATAGTTAATATAATAGCAGTTGCCCTCTGTAGGCTTACTAAGGAAAATGAGGAGTGAAATTGTTCTTTGGTGTCTTTTTTTACTAACCCAAGTATAACATTGCTTATCAGCATGCCAAAGCCAACGGAATGCAATTGATATTCAAGCCTACCAATGATGCTTTCATTCTGTTTATCACAAGGACTGGTTTTATTATGATAATTATAACTTACAGACAGCAACATTGATTGGTATATCTTGTACTTCAAATACACTTCAGATACACAGATAGATCATGAATTAACATAACTCTTTTGTGAAACAATAATTTATTTAGAATACAGTGTCTCCACTTTGAAGAGAATACTATTTCTTATAAATGCAATAGTACCATTTTACCAAACAATGGACAATAAATAATGAATTTAATTTATGTGATATTTAAAAATTACACATAATGATTGAATCAGTGTGTATAACCACTAGAAACCTGGTTATTTTTCAGATAAAAAGCAGTTTTCAGAATAATTTAATTGTTATTAAAATGTTATCAAATTTTCTAATGTTACAGATCGTTTGTAATTTTGTTAAACAGATTAACACTCCACGAGGATAACAGATTAATATCTAACATTGTGGATAACTTAAAAATCGTAAAAATTAATAAAAATTATTAGATAAGTATCTATCTTAGAAAAATATTGTATTTAAATACAATATTTATCTATTCATTTAAATCCATTATTTAAATCCACATTTATCTATTTAACACCCACGTTTATCTATCTATTTAAGATAGATAAAAAACACAGGTGAAGTTTTATAAATAAAACAGTTTGGAAAATTCTATTAAATTATTTGTTTGAGATTAAAGTTTACTTTTCCTATCTGATCATGACTATGAATCAATTTTTTTTTTTCAATTTAATAAAACATTATACTTTTTTTAACTTAATTATTTAGAGTTTATAATATTAATTATTGGATGTGGATTACCATATCCTCTGCTACATTTACCATGAAAGTACCAATACATTATTGTTTAGTATTAATATTTATTGAAGTATTTATTGTTTAAATTTCTTGTCTTTTTTTCTGTTCCAGTTTGACTTTAAAGAACTGACAATAATAATAATCACATCGATTATTTTAACATTAATGTTTGAAATACCTTTCCAAAATTTAAGGACAGTTATTTTGAATAAACCTTCATCAAATATTCATAACAAAAAACCATTATCGGCAAGACTGTAGTGCATTATTAAAACTAAAAAAAAAAAAAAAGTACTAGTATTATGCATAGTTAGTTTATATTACTCAACAATAATAATAGTGGTATAGCATGACTATAATTTACATCTGTTGTGTTATCTAAAAACATAAATCTGAAAATTGTTTGAAACATTAACGTTTTTTTTGAACCAGTTTAACCTTATAACAGGTTAAACATGTAATAAGGTTACCTGTATTTAATGGTAAACATATATTTAATAGGTTAAATTGTAATAAGAAGACTCTCATAGAATCCAATTTAAATTTTGTATTCTGATAATCACTCTATGTTTACGATTTCTATGTATGAGTAGTTATTAAAGTAACATTGCTTTGTGATACCCACAGTCATCTTTAAATACCTGTTAACTCTTTCTTCATCTGAGGCAAAAAAACAATGTCAAAAAAAAATCAAAATCTAACAGTTTTTTTTTAAATTCTTGTAAATATATAAAATAAAAAAAATCTTGAACCTTGGAAAATATTCACAAACTAATTTTTGTGGGGTACAACAGAAATATCTCACACATTTCAGGAATGTAAGACTAATAAAAAAGAACAATATTTGCAGTCTACTGTATTTTAATGCATTTAAAAGTAATTAAAATAACAAAACTACTAAGTTTTTCAGAATTATTGGATGAACCTGGATAAATAGAGATATATTTCTTAGGAGGAATAATGGGTGTTTAAGGGAAGAAAACTCATTCCATTTCATTAGCATAGTAACAAAGTGAAATATAAAAATTAAAGATTTAGACTTGCAGTGAATCATCTAAAATTTTCATAATAAATTATTCTTATCACTCTCAAAAAACACCATAACATAATCTGATGATTAACATACTGATTACATAAATTAAATTTTAAATTGTGTGTTTTTTGTTTTTAATAAAACTAAGAGATTGAGCTTTACTTCTGTACCAATAGCTTCATTTCTTTTCTTAATTTTTTTTACTTCTGACAATTCCCAAACACAATCTATGATTGATTATATACAAAGGACTAGTAATTTTTGTTCCTATTTTGACAAGTGCTGAATGCACAAAAAACATTTCAGAACTTCTGAAAAGTTTAAGCTTTGATGTAATATTCTTATGCATCGTATAAGATAGCTATACATAATACAGTATGTACAAATTTTTAATTGTATCTTAATACATATTTGCCATTAATCCTAAATCAGTCATTAATGATGTAAATTATACATTTTACATGCAAATTATTTTAATTTACATTTTAATATATAAAACTATTATGTAATATATTCTTTAAGTTTTAAGTTATAGGTTTGTATGTTGAGTAACTACTGGCATCTTATTTAGGATTATAAAGTAAAATGTTATACTACATTTTGTATTATCTAATGTACATTATACCTGTGTTGGAACTGATGTAAACAAAACCTCCACTTAATTACTGGCTTTAATCATTACTATTATTCCTTGGAGTAAAATAATTTAGAAAAACCTTGATATACATTTTAATCTATTGGGAAGTTTGAAATGTACAGTTAGTGGAATCATAATTTTAAACAACAGAAAATTCCTCCCATAAAATATTATATAGAAATTAATGTTATTTTAAACAAATATATACATATATTCTTGTTTTTATCTTTTTTTCATTTTTGGTGATAAGAAAGAGCAAGTGGAACTGAAAAGTGATAACCGATAATTAAATTACATAGAATAAATATCCCAGTGACAAGTAAAATCTAATAATAAATATTTCATTAAATTATCTATATTATATTTATACTAATAAGTACAGTATTTGTATTGATTAGCAATGACTATACAGATTAAAGAAACAATGTCTGTGACTTTTCGTGATTATAATTTCTTAATTGAAGATTTGGAATCCAAACTTTGATCAACATGTTTTGAATGTTAATTCTATAGAAAAATATTAAACCATTAATTATATATTTTGATGCAATTGTGGGAAGGTGCAACGAATTGTGGAAAAATTTATATATATTTCATATATATTATATATATATGAAAATATATATATTAAAAAATATATAATATAATAATAATTATATATATATATATAAAAAATATATATATATTATATATATATATTTATATATATTATATATATTTCATAATCCTTATGAAATTCATTAAAACTTCAGTATTTTTAAAATAACTTTATTCCATATGACAGCATTATATTCTAAATTACTCCAAACTAAAGACTTAAAAATAATTATGTAAGTGTTTATGCTTTCTTTTAACTATCATAGGTTACAATTTGCCTTGGCAGCATTGCACTTGACAACATTACCGAAGTGAAATCCTTATTTACAAAGAACTCTGAATCCCTTATTATTTCCCCTGCGTTATTATTACAAAACTGATGTATTAATTTTCCTTTAGTTGTTTTCTTGACATGTATTTCATTCTCTTTAATGTATTTCAAAGTATTTACTAGAATATTTTCTAAAACTTAATGATTTTTTGGGCTAAGCAGAAACCAATCAATTGGGTAAGAATCCCAAAAAATCAAAATCGTAGAAGCTTCATCAAAAGATTATTAATTGAAATTTTGTCACAGGCTTTTTAGAAATCACAGTATATAGTTACCTACATAACTGATTTTTCACAGCAGATTTAATAGTTGTTAAAAATCAGTTAAATTCAATTAGTTGTCAACTTTTCATAAACTTATATCAACAATTTTTTATAATGTTAATATAAAAAAATAAAATTAAATTGTTTTTTTTTTTATTTTTCTATAGCTGTTCATGTCTGGTTGCCCCAGGTGATAGTGATAGTAACAATACTTACAGAAGTGAGTTAAGTAACAACAGGAATGATTGTTTAAATTCAGCCATGTACTGAAACAGTTTGTTTACACCAGTTCCAAACATACGTAAAATAATTATAAAATAATTTTTATAGTGTACTAGTGTTTTCTTGTGTGAGAAGAGGTTTTTTTTTTTTTTTTAAATATGGTTTGAATGATGTTCATGAAACATGGATGAATGATAATATATAAAAGAGGATATGTATCAATTCTTTTATTTATTTATTTATTTATTATTATTATTACTTTAATTTTTGCTATATTTAAAAACACTACCTAGTGTTTTAAATAAGTTTTAGTATGTATACTAATTGAATTTTCCTTTAATAGATACTTGTCTTGTATGCTCATGTATCTAACATTTAACTTGTTAATAAAATTCATTGATCTTCTATTTTTTTATCCCTATCTTCACTGTACAATAATAAAATAATAGGTCATTATAATTAAAATGTATGGCACAAGATAGTATTAGAAAAATAAGAAGAATGAACATTCAGAATAATAATAATACTCAATAAAGTTTAGAAATCCCATTGATGCATAGGGGAAGTATATTGCTGGATCAGTGATGGCTTCTTGCTACCTACAATGTTCTGTTGTGATATGCTATCCCTCTACACTATCAACGTTTACAGTGTCAGTACTACTTCAGACACTACAGGTAGAATTGCTGTAACTTTATGTGTTTATGTTTTCTAAACGTTGATGAGTAACAATTATATAGTTTTATTGTTTCTGCTTCATTCGGTTTTAATGGGAAATAAAGGTCTGTTTTGTTTTTCATTGATAATAACTTTCAATACTTAGATCTATTCAAACACA
>JAAAKQ030503967.1:0-17459 GCA_010016005.3 Zanna intricata | reverse complement strand
TTTAAAAACAAACCTTATGTATTAACCATAAAAGTATCATTATATAATTTTACAAGAGTATAATAAACATACATATATATATATATGTATATAATATTTTTAAAATCCACCATGTTCATCCATTCATGGGTAATTCTTTTTTTTTATATATTCGAAAAGTCTATAAAAAATATTTGGTATAAAAAAAAAAACTGAAATAATATAATATTTCTTATTCTTTCATTCCTCAATAAAACAAAAATCTAGACATAAATACAAGAACAACTTAATTAATTGATATACAAGCCAATAGGAAATAAATAATTAGTAACTAAATTATAAATTAATAATAATTGTCAAAAATAATTACACTCACAATGTCAACTGTAACAAACACATCACTACCTAATTAATAATTAATTAATTAAAAAAAAAAAAATGCAATGTTTTTTAATGATAATATTATAGAAAGCAAAAAATAAAACAAAAAAAAGGGAAATAAACATATAATAGTAAAAATTAATCTAGTAGTAGTAGTAGTAATAATAATATAATTAATAATAAAATGTTCTAAATTTTTAGAACTAACATCGTTCATTATTCTTAAATGTGTATATTTTACATATATAATGTAAATATGTAGTCTGTGTTCAAAAAAAAAATCTAACTTGATAAATGTTACATTCCATTCTAACGTAGTTATATTTCATGGCAAGTGATATTAACAAATGTTGGTGATCTTAAAAAATTATCAGTTAGAAATCACATTATTTGACCTAGCATAATCGTTAATTAATAAATTGTAATTATTTAAATTAATATTTTTTTTTTCAAGTTACTTTGAATATATTATCCTTTAAGCAAGATATAATTAACAAAAATTTTCAACAGTATTTAAACAATTTCAAAGATTTGAGGATAATAAGTCGATAGCTAAAGCCATGTTTAACCCTTAAGATTGGTTAAATCTAATTTAAAGACATAAAAAATTACAATTAAATGACACGTTAACATATTGTAATTTACTAAACAAAATTTCCAATCCATTTATAATTTTATAAAATATCCTTTTACAATGTTACATGAAAATAATTTGTGATTCTATTAATAATTAAATATATATATATATATACATTTTTTTCATTCTCGTTAATCAATTATTAGAAAGTTCTGCTGTAAAAGTATTAACAGATTTGTTTCTGCAGACGATCGCTTAAGACAAACATAACAAAATATCCTCTTTTTTTTTCAATTTCTTAATTAGGAACTGATACTTATAGCTCACCACCAGATTATACCACAAGCCAAAAATATATAGTAATTACATCAAAGAAATATTTATAAACTTCAATTTTTTTTTTTTAAACAAATCTTTCATACATCAATTAATAATGTAAGATCATTATTTTAATATAAATATTCGATCAATATACATCCAATTTAATTCATATTTTTATAATCAATAATCAATAAAATTAATTGAATCAATTAATTCACAAATAGTTAACAATAATTAATTAAAAACATACAAATAATAACAATAATAGTTTAAAGTAAAATATGATATTACTGTTATTATTTACATAAGATTGACTATTTAGACCTGAATTTCCTTTTTTTTTTTAGTTTTTCTTAACACCTTCACATTCTTTTCTTTCAAGAAAATATAGCCATTCAACTATATTGTAAGTTAATTATATTAAACAAATTTTTATTATAACACACATACATAATAAATGTAATTTTTTTTTTACATTAATAGTACATATATATAGTAATAGTAATATTAGTAGTAGTAGTAGTAGCAATATTATATCTTCTTGATAAAATAGTACCTGAAAAAAGAGAAACAAATAAGTTAATCGAAAGAAAGAAAAAGTATTTACAAAATAGATCAGAAAGTTTTTGGCCAGACACAGAGATGTCGCAAGTATGACCAAACGACTTACGATATCTTTAAGTATGACCAACCCTTCATTTTTACTTACACTTCATTCATCTTTTTCTTTTTTTTTTTGGATAAGTGACATAGGGATCGGATTAGTTGCTACTTGTACTAATACAGAGTATGTCAGTGAAGCGAGGTAATTTAAAAATCCTGTATTTAAATAAATCTTTATTAAAATAACTACTGTAATAAATAAATTTTATTTAACATGAATGTTTCTGCAGTTTTCTGTTAAATATGCTTTTTTTACTTTTTTTTCTATTACTATTTTCTATTACTCAATTGATGGTTGACAAAATCTGTGCAACTTCTTAATTTTAGTTTTGCTAATGATTGTGGTTGCTCAGATACATCTTTCTTTAGAGTAAATCTCAAAAAAAAAAAAAAAAAAATTCTCATGTAAACAAATTAAAATACAGAGCTAGCCAATGTTTCCATTTTTGGGTATGACATAGTTTGGAAAGAACTCTATTTTAGAGGAATAATAGACACATGAGTGATGTGATTTGGAGCGACTCATAATGTTCTTGTGTCTCAGCCTGATTAATTTATTCAAAAGAAAAATTTAACAGGACCTATTGAGCATTGAGCCAAATTCTAAGTTTTAATATTCAGGCAGTTTGGAGATATTATATTATAATACAGGATTATAAAAGATCTCCACCCAAAATTTTGACTGATCACCATACTTTACTTTACAGCTACATAACTATTGCTGGAAAAGTAAAAATGAACTTTTTACTTTTACCACAGAAAATGTAAAAAGTTTTATAAAATATCCCTGATTATTAAATAATATACACGTATCCAGGCTAAAGAGATCCAAAAGTAACAGCTTACATTAAGAAATAAAAAGTTAATATAATTTTTTTTTTTTTAATACAGTAATTAAAAAAGTTTTTAATGTAGGTTAGTCATGTTCAATGTGTGCACCTTTTATAGCTTGGCAGATGTCTAGAAGTAACTCAAACTCTTACCAGGTGTTTAGCAGCATCATTGGCATTATTAGACCAATAGATTAAAAAATTCTCTGTTTTTAATTTTTTCCAAAAATTTCAAACTTTTCTCTGGTACACACAACTTTTACTTTTAATAAATTCCCAAGCAAGTCCAAAGTACTGATATCTTTTGATCTAGGTGGCCATGCAGCTGGACCTCCTCATCTGATCCAACATCCAGGGTACTGTTGTTAAAGAACATGATAACATTTCAAAAGTATGGTTAGCACATGAACTTGTTGAAAACTGAAGCCTGAAGGGATCTGAGGAACAGCAAAGTTCCAGTCATAAATAAATTTTATAATATTCACACATAATTAGTTACAGGGGGAAGTATTTTAATGTAACTTAGCGGCAAACATGTTAAATAGTTTTAATGGTAGAACACAACAGTTTATGCCTGATAACTCATATCTCTTCTTAGATTATCAAGTAAGGAAAATAAAAGAATTTTTTGTTATTCTATTAACACTCATAATTTTCCTCTGTTCTTTTCACTTCATGATTTTGAAAAATATAATAATTCAACAGAAAATAAGGTACCTTATGACATAATTAACACAGACCTCGATTTAAAAATCATAATGCTGATCCATCACAGCTTTAAAAGTATAATAAGGTATTCCAGGTAAATCTTTGAATGCAAAATACATCAAACTTTTTATTTTCAAGTGGTTACTTAATTAAGCAGATATCAACTTACATTATTCTTTATTCAGTAAACCACAATCCAGCCTGATGGTACTGATGTGTTTTAGCTGGACTGATATATCCATAAGAGGCGGCTACTTGAGGATGAGCAGGAAATACAGCAGCAGGTTGCATGTGTGCAGGCAATGGATGAGACGGATGTGTAGCTAATAAAGGACGTGCTGATGCATGGTGGGCTGGTGGTGGTAGAGCTCGTCTGGAAAAAAAAAACAGTAAACATTAATTAAACAATTAGTATAGACAGGTAAGCACATAAGATATACTCTTACTGTTTGCTATTTAAACCTGTCAGTACTAAAACAAGAACTCAATAATATCAATAATTATTGAAATTATACTTAAAGAAATACACACACACACTTTTATGCACTGGGTGAACAACTAAAAACAAAACTGCTACAGACTAACACAGTTGATATTTCATTTTATAAATGAAATAAAATGTAAATTAACTTCAATTCTGTATTTATATTAACAAAGGTATTGTAATATATTTACAGATATTGGAAGCAAGTACACACTGCACCAGTGATGCACTTTTATGCTCCAATGATTATACTGAGAGCCACCTCCTGATGTAGAACGGAGTCTCAATACTATTGATTTCTTGACAATGTTCACCTTTAGTTCATCAATAATGTGGGGATTCAATTTGTAAATTGTACATTCAAACAGCCCCAAAGGAAAGAACATAATAAGAAAAATCTGAAGATTGAAGAGGCTGCCTCTCCTATCCTCTCTCTGGAACTAGTTCATTATTTTGTAAAAGCTGAGTGAACTTGTGTTAGTAAATCTTGTGATGAGCAACATGTTCTGTCTTGACAGAAGAAGCTGTACTTTTTTTCACAATCTGTTAACAGAGGATAGAAATCTTCAAAAATTGTATAGTACCCTTGCATAGTAATTGTAGCAATAACGGTAGCAGTGTTAAAAGTGGCACTTGAATTGCAATCCAAGCCAGCTAGTATCGGTTTTAAGTCGCTCATCCTTAGTAAAACATAAAAGCTTATAAATAAATTACTCTTAATATAAATAGATAACTTACCCTGTAGTGAAGGCAGGAACCTGATGCGTGGGAGGAAGATAAGCAGGCTGTGTAGTTGTAACGTAGACAGCAGCTTGACGTCTATATAATTCACTCTGATGATATAATGGTTGTCCAGCTAAGGGTGATAAACGACTACCGGCTAACGGCTGTGGTGATAAATGGGTACTACTAAAAGAATACAATAAGAAAATTAACTTTGCTCACTTGCTAATTAAGTTTACATTATTACACTAATTAAAAAACTAAAATTATAAAGAAAATCTTACTTCTTTCAAATATATCAAGTCTATAAATAAAGTAATGAGACTAGTTTTTTTTTTTTTTTGGCAGACAAAGTGACAACAATGTAAAGTTGCTTGTAAACATATGGTTATTATCAACAGCTGATCTATATTATGTATTAATATTTTTAGTCTATTGTTACCACATCCAGATTTAAACAAACTTTTTGTGAAACAAGTTATTGTTGGGCTTTAAAAAAATGAGTGATACTAATTATGAGCGATATTGTGTGATCAAGTTTTCTGTTAAACGCTGTGAGAATGCTACTGAAACGTTTTCAAAATTGAAAAGGGCAAATGGAAATGACGCTGTTATGAGCCCAAGATTTTAGGTGATTTTCAGATAGTCGGAATCAGTTGTGGTCGATCCACGTTTTTGAAGAGCATTAACATCAAAAAGTGATGACAATGTTGAGCGAATCAGAGACTTGATTCGCTCAAGTGCACCTTGTCGCACTTAATAAGTTTTTTGACAAAGAAAAACTTGTCAATTAATAAGTTTTTGACAAAGAAAAACATTCCTGTAGTTCCTCAACTGCCTTATTTATCTGATTTGAGTCCCAACGACTTTTTCCTGTTCCTGATTTTAAAAAAATCAAAGTTGTGACAATCTTTTTCTTCAGAATCTTCATCCATTGCTATTCAACATTCTGGAAGTAATAAACAAGGGCTTTCAAATGTAAAAGAACTCCAGGAGATTCTTTTCTGAGGATGTTTAACTGATTGTTGGATAAGAGCCGGTGATGTATTTTCATCTGATGCTTTTCTAATGTATGGAACCCTTTGCTTCTTAACATAAAAATGGATTCATCAGAAAACATAAGACTTTCCTAGTTATCTTTGGTCCAGCTGGCACGTGCTTTGGCTCACAAGAGCCTTTTTTTTTACAATTGTTGGTGTTAAAGCTGCTTTTTAGTTGGTCTTTCTGTTCCACTGCAAGAAGTCTGCATCTAACAGTTGTCACATGCAAAGCTGTTCCGCTGGCAAAGCTAGTTCTTGATTTGTTCACAGCAGATAATCTTGGATCAACAACTTAACTTTTTCTCCACTAATAACTGATCCTATGTTGGAATAGTTTTACTTCTATGACTACACTTGCCTTTCCTTTGATGTGAAAAAAATCCATTTCTTTAAATCGTTAAAGTAGTAATTGTTGTTAAAAAAGCTATTTGTTGTGACATACTAGTATGCTCAGAAAGAAAAACAATCTTTCAATGCTTTCTTGGAATTATGTCCATTATTTAAGATACAAATATGATTTTGTAGTAAAAAATGAAATAAACTTCACAAAATACTATTTATAGCATTAAAATTGCAAAACAACCTAAGAACAATAACCTTGTACTACACAGAGAATTTAGTGACTGGATGGGGTCAAACAGTGTAGCCACAACACAGAAATAAATCAAAAATTCCCTGCGTTTGCATTAAATTGCATACTACTGTATATAAAATTTACTGTAAGAATACTTGCTATTAGAACACTTTACTGTATAAACACAAAGAAAATATTTTTAATGGTTAATTACTATTCATAATCCCACATTAATAGCCCTACTTCTCAGGATATTTTTGTTAGATAGTATTTCAATTTTTTATTTACTTCCTGGCAATCTAATTAAATTAATTATAATAAACAAGGATATTATTTACATTACCTGTATCCTTGATGAATAGGTATAGCTTGTGCAGGCCATGCTTTAGTGGCAGTAATAACATGCTGATCACGACTTGAATGTGCAGCTGGAGGCTGTATGTGGTGGTAAGCATCTGCACGAACGACTGTTTCTGATCCTCCTCCGCCGCCTCTTTTATGAGCTGAAGGAGGAGCCATTGCGTATGACACTCGTTTATCACTACTGTTAAAAAAGAAAATGATTTAACATTTACAGGATAAAAGCATTTAAAGCATTTCTGACAAAGCATTTATAATCTCAATTGTTTTATATGGACAAAAAGGATAAACTATATAAGGAATTTTGACTCTTTTCCATTAATTCGATACTGTTTTGTACTTAGTTTAATCACTTTTTTTTAATAATAAATTGTACAATTAATGTTAATCAGATAATGTTAGCGAGCAAAGTAAATGTTAGATTATGTTGACATAATACTAAGTTCAGTGTACAGAATCATTAGTTATGTTACCTAACTTAACCTAACTGACCCTATAAATTAACCTAACAAATAACTTAGCTAATTATCATATAAGTACAATACATATATTAGTTTATTTAAATTAAACTTCCTATCGTCCATATTTCCTCTGTACATAAAATTCAATCTCTTGTACTTATATATATTTTTTTCAGCCTCTCCGCAAAAAACAAAATAAATAACAAAACATTCTTACCTTTATTTTTTTATATCAAAACATTTTTGAGCCTAAGCCCATCTTCATATACATATATTTTTTTTTTTCAATTTCTTTCTTATTTAAATTTAAAAAAAAAAATATTTTTATTAAAATATGAAATTTTTAGAACAAATATTTGTTCAGTCAAGAAATTAAAAACTTGTTATCTGCTAATACCGTACTGTAATAATTATTTTATTTATTTAATCTTATCACCGAGTACAAACTTAAATAATTTTTATAAGAATGTCTCCATCAAATTCTGTCTGCAGATTCATGAAGCTAAATTTACATTTATATTCATATAAATAACATTTTTTTCAAAATGACTCAATTTCTTATTATATATTTCAAGTTCAACATTTATTTTTTAAATTATTTTCTAAACTAGTTATATTATGTTTGTTATTTATTAAATGGAGAAAAACATTTTTTTATTTTTAATTGATCTGAAATGTTCATTAAATTTATCTTTACAGGATCTATTTGTTTTTCCAATATATATGATATGTTTTCACAATTGTTGCATTATATTTTATAAATACCAGAATAATTATATCTATTTTTTTATTTTCTATTATTATAATATTTTAAATGTTTTATTATACGATTATCAAATTTATATTTCTTACCATTATATGCATCAATTAAGTTTTATATAATTTTATTTATGTAGGAATAATTTATATGAATAGTTTCATTACTATAAGACTTTCATGACACAACGGCCCCCTTGGCGCTAGTGGTAGCATCTTGGCCTTTCATCTGGAGGTCCTGGGTTCGAATCCAGGACACACACACACACACACAACAAAACAAATCATTCATCTCATCCCCTGATGTAATACCTAATGGTGGTTCCAGAGGTAAAAAAAAAAAAAAGACTGCAAACGGCTACATCAGTTCATTTTCAACTGGCAAAAAAATTACCACATAAAAACTGTTTTAACAATAGAAGAATGCTTCCTCACGATAAAATTAATTTATGAAAATTTTAAAAGGTACCCTTTGTTATTAAATTGCAACAAAACGTATTAAAACATGGAACAGTGTAACCACCAATTCTAATTTTTAAAAAAATAATAATTTCATATAAATGTAGCCTAGTTTTATGAAATTCAATTTCTGTTTCTATTACCAATCTCTAAAGAAGAATGTAGCAACTGCGTTTATGCAGTAGTTTATATCTCTCAGATCTGGTCAGGTTCAAGTCTATAACGAAACCTGCTATAAAATACTTTTCTTATAATAAAAAAAACAAAGTGTTGTTAGCAGCTATAATTAAGTGCAAGCCTATATTTAATTAACAGATATAAATAATGAAATTAATATTTTTAGCAAAAAAGCATTCCGAGCAAGTAAATTTGAAAACAATAGTTTTAAGAATTGAGGTGAGGACTCATTTGAACATTTTAAATTTAGTTATATTAATTAATGTTAAAATCAATATGATACGGCAAGCATTAAGACTTCAATTAAAAATTAGTTAAATTATTTTTTGTATAAGTGAAAATACAGTATAAATTTAGGTTTATAAAATTTAGTTCAAATTTGTATTAAATGTAAATGTGAAATACAATTTCACATTTATTTATTTTTGAAATACAATAGAAGGAATAGTGAAATAATTGAGATACTCACCTGCTATAGACTATGTGCTGATCCTGCGTTGTAACGTAATGATATGGCTCCTTACAAATTGCTCCTCCATGACAAACTGGTTGATACTAGAACAAGAAAAAAATGAATTTAATGTTAAAATAATTATATACAAATTAGATAACTTATGTTTTTATATATAAAAATAACATTTATTAATAAAAAACGCTTTTTAAAGTTAATTTTTCAAAAATATACAAATATAATAATACAATATGCAAAAGAAAAAATAGATAAAATAATTAATAAAATTATATATATATAATTCTCAAATAATTTCAATTGAAATCTTTCTAACTGTTACTTTATTTTGTACTAATTTTACTTTATGTATACATTTGTTATACTGTTTCATTAAATTTCATTTATATATAGGGTAAATTAGGAGGATAAGGCAATACTTTGACAACTCATTCTAGAGGCTAAAAATAAGAAAAAAAGTTTATATAAACATACGTCCGAAAACACTTCGTTAGTGAGTTATACAGAGTGAAAGATTTCACCTGAGTTTCAGTTCCTCCAGGTAAATTAAGGCTTTCTGAAATTCTGGGAAAGTCAATTAAGGGGCAAATTCAATTGTTTCTTATGGTTTTTGAGCTGGGAAATCAAAAAAAAACTTGGGAATGTTTATATGAACTTTTTTCTTACTTTTAGCCTCTAGAATGAGTTGTCAAAGTATTGCCCTATCCTCCTGAATCACCCTGTATATTATGTGTGTGTGTGTGTGTGTGTGTGTGTGTGTGTGTGTGTGTGAGAGAGTGAGAGAGAGAGAGAGAGAGAGAGAGAGAGAGAGAGAGAGAGAGAGAGTGTGTGTGTATATATATATATATTTTAAATTAATGTAGAGTTTAATCATTTCTAATTTCTAAAAAAAAAAAAAAAAATGTTATAATTATTTTTGACAATGTTTTACCCTGTTTTCTTTGATTTATCTAGACAAACGTACATAATTTATACATTTAATTTTTTATGTATGGCAGATCCCAACCCAAATAGCAGTGCGGTATAAGTAATTTAGAAGGCAAACAGTTAATTTAATACCTAGTTAACTAATCAAAAAGTATAATCACATGAAGCACAGTGTGTTCATTCTTATCAGTAAGAATATAAATTTAATGATACAGTACTAGACAAAAAATCTGTACAGTTCTAAGGTGAGTCAACAAAAAAATACGCAGGTATAGAAACCTAAATTGAGATTTGGAACATGGAATATATAATTTTTGGGAGATTAAAAGGATAAATAGAAATAAAGAAAAATAATGACAGGTGTCTGAACTTGTAGAGTAAGTAGAATAAAAAATAATTTAAATTATAATAAATTTAAAGCGTATTTTTAATTAGATATTTTCACGTTATGTTGTTACAGAACCCTTTAACATAATTCTAAAGTACTCTTTTCAAGTATATTTTAAATGTTTCAAACAATTTTGGATATTAGTTTGGAAAATCGCTAACTATTTATATTTAATAAAGTAATTAATACGAGGGTAGTTTTTTAAGTAAGGGCCGTTTGCGCTTATAGTTCTCTAGTTCACGTTTATGCCGCAACGAGCCGCCACGCCACTTACCAGCATCCTTTGTGAACAAACTCACTCTAGTTTCAGTTCTGGAGCTGAAATGTATGCTTAGTTGTACGTCTTTAAAATGTTTAAGTTAATTGAATCGCTTGCAATGTGTGAGATACGGTCAGTCATGTTTTTTGACTGCGAGAAACATATCGGCCGTAGACATCCATCGTCAGATAACTGAAGTTTATGGCCCTAATGCAATGAGAGAAGGTAAAATGCGGAAATGGGTTCGGGAGTTTAAAGGCAGCCTGAGAACATCCATGACGAAGAATGCTCAGGCCGGCCCTCTGTGACTGCTGATGATTTGGTGGCTCCAGTTGAAACAAAAATTCGTGAGGACAGATGATTCACGATATGCCATGTGGAACAACAATCAACTCAGATACCTACAGCGCAACTTTAAAGAAGCTCCAAAGAGCAATTCAAAACAAAAGAAGCGGCATGCTGTCAAAAGGAATTTTGCTCCTCCATAACAACGCAAGACCTCACACTGCTCATGGCACTTGGGACTTGATCGAATCTTTTGGTTTGGAAGTTTTGGACCATGCACCATACAGCCCCGACCTTGCTCCCAGCGATTTCCACCTGTTCCGGTACCTCAAACACCATCTTGGCAGGAACCACTTCAGTGACGATGAAGAAGTGAAAGCGGCTGTGAACTCTTGGCTGTCAGAGCAGGTGGCAGACTTCTTTGAAGATGGTTTTCAAAATTTAGTTGTAAGGTATGACAAGTGCATTAATAAACAAGGTAACTATGTAGAAAAACAGGCAAAAGTGTGTACAATCCAAAAATAAATGTTTTTCTAAAAAAAATTATTTTAGTTTTATTTAAAAAAAAAAAGACCCTTGTATTTTATTTTTTTTATCTACCTTACCAACAAACAAAGATGTAATTTCTGTCTCAAGATCTTTCGGTTTATTTAAACCATCATCATCAGATTAAAAAATATTAAAATGAGCATACAGTCATGACTGATTGTCAATAGTATACTCTTTATTATACATCAGTATTTTACTATTACTATTTTAGTTTATTATGCTATTAGTATACTGTTGAAAATCGGTTACAACTGTAAGCTCATTTTAATTTGTCACTTATTTTAGTCTCCTGATGATGGTTTGAATAAACCAAAAGATCTTGAGAGAGAAATTAAATCTTTGTTTCCTGATAAGATGGATAAAAAAAAATTTAATTACTTTATTATTTATATACTAGCAGAAACCATGTTCAAGAAAAAAGAAATTTATTTATATCTACCATTAAGTTGTTAAGATCATAACCCGGGTAATTTGTAAAACCATGATAAATTACTTGAAACAATTTCATTAAAATAAATCCAGTCAATAAATAATAAGTGTAGAAACATAAATAGAAGATAAAGAATATGTATAATTAGAAACTATAACTAAACAGCATAAAGGTAAATACATTAAAACAAAAATTAATACAAAATAATTCATAATTCAGAAGTTGTTTCTGAAAATTATTTTGAGTAAATATTTAAATATGTGTTGAATGGAATGTAGATAAATTGTTTCTTTTCTTTTTTAAATTAATATTATTTAAACATTCATAAACACAATAATATTCTTTTTGAAAAAGAAAATCTTTTAATTGTAAATTGATGAACAGATTTTTCATGAATCGGTAATTTACTCATATTTAAAATAGCAAAACAGAAACTTAACAACATCCTTTCTAATAAATAAGCATATTGTGTTGAGTTATATAAAAGTAGTCTTTAATCTGGTTTGGTAAAAGCAAATTAATTGTTATTTAAGAATAAGCGACTGTCCTTTTTGGCAAACATTACACCACATTCATAAATATCAACACAATCTTAACATATTTAATTTTCTAAACACTGGTGTACATAATTAAACCAAATAATGGTCTAATAGCTCAATTTTGTATCTTAAAAATTTGCTCAGAAGTTTAGAGGGGGTTCCAACAGAAGAATTATTTTTTTTTAGATTGCGATACAGGATTATTCAAAAAGAAGGAAATTCTTATTTCTAATGAACAATAAATAGAGATACATATATCACTCAATAAAGGAGTTTTATTCTATGCATTCAATATAAGCACAATTTGTTACGCAACAAAATGTTGAATCAGATTTCTTGCCACACATGAATTAACTGATCCCTGGTTATTGAATTCACTGCTATAACAATTCGATTTCGCAGATCTTGAATAGTAGTAGGCATAGGTGGTACATACATGTCATCTTTTAGGTATCCCTACAGATAAAAATTGCAAGGGGGGTAAAATATGTGACCTTGGAGGCTACTTAAGATGAACAAGATCATGTTACTCACCTCTTCCAATCCATCATTCTGAAATTGCATCAATTGTGTTTTTTTCCCCAATTACCAAGATGCAATGCCTTAACTAACTGCAAGTGATACGGCTTCTTTAGATGCAGATGTTTTTTAAGCACATGTCATATCCTTGGTTGTGGAATTCCAAGTTCTCTGCTTCCTCTGTTTGTGAATTTCATAGGGCTATATTTGAAAGCAGTTTGGATATGCTCTACATTGTCATCTTAAGTGCAAGGATGACCAGTGCTTTTCCCTTTGCATGTGCAACCATCTTCTATGAATTTCTTTTACCGATTGTAATCGGTTTATAAGATGGCTCTTGTTGAACTTACAATGAAATGCATGCTGTACTGAAACAATGTATTCACTCCTTGCATACTTCAGCATACAGAATGATATTTCCTATGATGTTACCATTTTATCGTAAACAAACAAAATCACCGCTGTATTTTTTTTTTCTTCTTCTTTTTGTTTGTTTAACCTCCGGAACCACCATTAGGTTATATCATCAGAGGATAAGATAAATGAATTTTAGTGTGTGTGAAAAAATTCCATACCTGACCAGGATTAGAACCCAGGACTTCAGGATAAAAGGCCTAGACACTAACACTTGCCCCAAGGAGGCTGGCAAAATTACCACTGTAAGTACTGAATGTAACTAATACTTAAAACTTTGAAATTTCCTCTATTCAGTAATGTATCACAAGTGTCTCTTATCTATTATTGTTCATTAGAAACCGTAAATATTTAAAATCTGCTCTTCTTTTTGAATAACCTGGTATACATAAGCATGATAATAATAATGACAAGTTTAGGGTTTTATTAAAATGTTTCGAAGTAAAACATTACAGTTTGATTTTGTTACAAATAAAATCATCAAATTAGATCATCCCTAAAGATTCATCAAATTTAGATAATCGCTAAATAAAAACAACCAGAATTTCACTTTAAAGGCAACAGGAAATTGATCTTTATTATCAATAGGAATTCCATCCACTTAAGATATTTAAATCTCTAACGAATGTTGCTGGTGAAAATATAATCCTATTTGTTCAATTAATTTACTTATTTTATTACTGCAACCTTAATATTATGAAAGAGTAACCATAAGCCAAGTAAGTACTTAACAAATATTAAAGCAATAACATAAAACATTTTTCTCACATTTTTTATTGTTTTAGTTGATAAAATTCTTACTTCTGTAGTGCGTATTATATTCTTTTTTTCTAGGTTTATACACAAACCATTAGACTGAAATTAATAAAACTTTGAAAATCAAAGCTGTCCTCTAATATTCCTTACTGATGACAACCACCTACTGCTGCGATTATTTTATAATATATTAATAAAGTATGTAGCCAAATATACTTCAAATTGAAACTATTAATCTGTTTATATATTAAGGTTTTTAGTTTAAATGATTATATAATCTTCAATTACCGGTATACATAATATACCATAAAACTTTTGGTATAATAGATTAATTAAAAATGTTTTCAGAACAAATTCTATTACTTAATAACAGAAGGTACAGAAAAGCACTCGCAGAATGAATTCTCTTACAAATATAATATAATAATTATTACTAAGGGACCTGTGTTACTGCACAGTATCAGTAAATAAATTAACCTAACATGTTGAGCGCCACAGCCACCAATTGCCAATGCTAGGTATTTATCCCATTGGCTCTCTGTGCATCATAAGTCGTATGGAATGAATTTTACTTAAACAGGCCTTTCAGTTCACCTCTTAATCTTTATGTTACATGTTAGTTGAATACTTACTGTACTGACATTCAACTGTGCAAACTATACACAGAAAAACTGAAACTGATGATGGTAATTAGACAAGTGAAAAGGGCAAGTAATGTCATGCAGGTGACCGGTCTGCTAGAATTAAAAAAAATTGATTTTGTTGAGAATTCTGGTCTTTGTATTACCATTCCGATTGATGGTAAGCTGATCAACTATTTTAAACTGTAAGGTTGTAAGTTTTTTAATTTGACTGTTAATGAAACAAATTATAATGCATAAGTCTAAGAACAAAGTTAATCACTCTAAATCTTGTTTATCATGGCAACTTGTAAGAAAATATGAATTTCACACATTTTGTGGGACTTGTTTTAAACACGGGTTAGATTAAATTAAAAGAATAAAAGATTATTGGTGTACTCATCATTTACTATGCCAGCTTTCCATAATAATAGGGAATGAATTTACATTAATTACGAGAGCTCTTCATTTTTGTGACAATGAACAAGCAGCAGGCAATCATATTCAAAAGATAGAAACTTTAATTGATTTTTTTATGGAAAAATGGCTACCCTCGAAAGGAATTATGTATAAATGACTTTATGGTTTTGTGGCATGGGCACCTAATTTTTCAGTAGTATATTAAGAATAAACACCATAAAAACGAGATTAAAAATGTATTAGATAAGTAGTATTTTAAAACCAATAATAATTTTCATAATTAAGTAATTATATTGCATATAAATTAACACCAATTACTAAGAGAACAATTAAATCTAGTAGGCACCAAACGGTGTGAGTGGGCTCTATAGAAGATGCATTCGATCAGCAGGCCAATGGGACCAAGAGGTTTCGTACACATTTTTGGCTTTATAAGAGATATTAAAGTAAGAATGTTAGTAAACCCCCCTCACCATTTTATCCAAATCATTATCATAATTAAAAAAATTAAAAGTTAGATTTTCAGAAGGGTTAAGATAATTTATTTTGTGGTTTATAAAATTTCCTTCCAGACAACATTAGCTATACATCAACCCTTACGTTTTATCTCCATTTTTTCATTTAAAAAAAAATTTTGCCTGTGATAGGGCAACATACAATTGTCCACGGCTAAAATCTGGTTCAGGTCAGTAGATTTCTTCCTATTCTGTTCAGAGTTTGTCCTTGAACCTTGTTGATGATCATGCAAAATGAAAATTGTGTAGGACAAAGTCTTTATTTGAAAAGAAAACGGGACAGTAGTGTCAAATCAATTTAAGGCAAATACCCATTTGTCTAACATTCACACCTGTTATAATTTCCCATTTTCTAATTATCATGCATTTTCTTGATTATTGATTCTCATTCCATTCAATAATTCTTCCGATTTAGAAACATTATGATGCTACCTTCTTTTAAAGTCAACATGTGAGGCTATTTAAAGATTTGGTGGAAAGTGCAACAGTTCAATCCCTTCTATGTTATGAATTTATTTACCCTAATAAGTTCTCGATTCTCCTGGAATACGATCGGAGCCCTTTCAGTTGATTTGATCACAATTCTCATTTTCTACTTTCCCGCTTTCCAAATTTATACATACAATATTGTGAAAATTGATCTCAACACACAAGTTTTTGTTTATTTTTATGTTGTGCTACACTGAATGACCACACACATTCTTTAATTTGTCTTTGTAATGTGAGGCTATTGTTCTTAGGTTATTGTAATTTTCCTGTTATAAATACTGTTTTGTGAAAGTTTATTTAATTTTTTTATTACAAAATCATGTTTTAATATTTTTTTCTCATTGTCTTTAGTATATAATAATGGATATAACTCCAAGAAAGTGTTTGAAACTGGAATGCTCTTTCTGAGCACCAGTTTGTTATCAGGACAGTGAATGCTACTTTAAAAACATTTTCAAGAAACTGGTTCCTTTTAACCTCAAAAGAAAGGCAAATATGGCCATATACTAAAAACTTCTTAAATATGGACTTAAATTTATTATCAGCAGCCAGTAAACAGATTTACAAGTGAGAACTATTAAAATTTCAACTTGTTGCAGCAAAATGGAAAGCTTGTCGGCCAACAAAAACAGCTTTTAACTGCTTTTTAAATGTGCAAAAAGAAAAGCTCTTGTGGACCAAACCACAAGAGCTAACTGTATCAAGGAGGGTTGGAAAAATGTTATGTTTCCCAACAAGACACTTTTTTATGTTTAAGAGCAAAGTGTTCTATAAAATAAAAAAAAAAAGTATCAGATGAAAATAAATCACCATTTCGTATCCAAGTCAGTTTTTTATATTTTGGTGTCATTTCACATTTGAAAGCCCTTTATGTTGAAAAATCAAAATTGGAAAAATTAAAATTCTAAAGGAAAACAGCTTCAAAACAAATATCCACAAGGCAACAGAATGGTTCAACAAGATTTGATGCCATGCTATACTGTCAGAAAAGTGCTCCCGAGACCAAGCAACTATCCAGAATTAAACCAGATTGAAAATTTTTGGGAACTAGTTAAAAAAGATTCTCAAAAATTAATTGTATGATAAAAATTGACTTCATTAAAGCAATATGGTAAGGTTTCATGATGAAGAACTAAAACACAGGTATTTTGAATCGACGCCAAATCATGTACGTGATTAAAAACAAGGGACACATTAATTAGATATTAAAATTTTTTACAAATGATTTTTTTTTTTTTTAAATAAAGCTAATTTTTACAAAATAACTTCTGTGTTCAGATTAATTTATACAGGATGTATCAAAACTGCATGGCAATCTCTCGAAAATGGATTCTATATCTAAAAATAAGAAAAAAGTTTCCAATAAACATATGCCTGAAAACGTTTT
>JAAAKQ030503956.1:0-20218 GCA_010016005.3 Zanna intricata | reverse complement strand
CATCTCATCCCTCTGAAGATATACTTAATTGTGGTTCCGGAGGTTAAACAAAAAAAAAAAAAAAAAAAAAAAAAAAAGGTAAAATAGAAATAAATGCTTAAAAAGATAAAATAATTACTCTTTAAATATGAAACTGATTTCAGATTTAGCACACGAGATTAGTCCTACATATACTCGTGTCATATGTCACTGTATGACAGAAATTGATAGTTAACTGTGCCTTTATATTTACTTTTTTCAGTTATAAATTCTATGTAAAGCACTTCCTGTTGTAAAATTAAATGAAACATTATATTTTATAACATATAACGTCCTGGTTCGTAATAATTGTAAAAAGAATAATGATGTTTAATTAAATTACCAGCACAGAACTTTCCAATCCTTTCATCAACATTTTTCAAAACAGCAATCGGTTTCGAAATGAAAGCTTCCTGTATCAGACTTTTAATTTTTATACCCACTCTTTATTAATTTAAAAAAACAAAGCGTAATTAACATGTTAAAATACTTAAAAAAACATAAGAATTTAAGCTAAACTCTATTACTTTAAATAAAAAATTATGTATTATATTGCAATGAAATGACTGTTAGATCTACCAAATTAAAATTGCCCTGATTAAGGAGTTATCACTCTAAAACCACTCCCTAGGACTGGAAATTCTCACTGAATTAGCTAAGCCCACCTGTCTGTCTAAATTATATTTTACAATAAAGATATATAGAATGAGTAATACTTAACACTTGATTACCGACTTTAAAGAAAAATAATCTTATGAATAAAATCGAAAATTTTCTTATTTGTTTGTCTGTACGCATGTTTTCGAATCATGCGAGAATCATTCGATCGATTGCTTTCAAATTTTCAGGATGCATCTATGTTATCTCAGGAAAGATTTTAGGCCATAGACGGAGGTTATCCCCTTCGGGATTAAGTTATCAATTACAACTTGAAATGAAAAAAAATTAAAAATTAAATTAATTTCTTTCATCATGGCAACAGAAATAAGTTGTGAAGTTTTACTCGTCAATGGTCTGTGTACTTTAGTTACCATAGAAAGTATTTTGTAATTTAGTTTCTTTTTCAGGTTTCTATAAAGCCTGAGTATTTTATTTGTCAGCATTATTCTCACAACCATGAAGTAACGAACACTGCGAAGGTCCTGGCTAGACGGTCAGGCGAGCAAAGCGAGTTCCAGCCGGCCAGTAATTATATCCAAGATTTATTTGAAGCCAAAATTAGATTAAGATCTGAATTAATTATTTATCTTATTTTTTTTAATTAATTAATTTTTAGTTAAATTAGTCAAAATTTATTACTCCTGAGTCATGAAGAATACGTTTTGCGAACTGATAACTTGAAAAATAATAACGCTATTCTAATAAATCTTACTTTTTTTTATACATACAGATGTAAATCTAAGCGATTTTAAGACAAAAATTATAACTATCATGGACATCCAGATCAAACGTCAAAAACTCCTTTAATATATTATCAGCGCATTCCAGTCCTTCTTTTATATAAACCTATTAAGCGATCTGCTGTTAAAAAATAAGTAGCATTCTTAAAATTTTCAGTTATATTGTTAATCAACTTTACCTGTTTTAATTAAAATTTACCTTTTATTTAAGATACACTTTATCACAATACTTAAAAATAAGTTATATAATAATTATATTCAATTAGCCACTTACTACTACAACTACTATTAGCGAGTTTGAAGGGAATTTAACCTCAGAAAGTTCAGCCACTGCACTTTTTCTCCAATCAAAGAAGGAAAATTAATTATGTCGGAACTATTTATGGAAAGTAAGATTAAATGTTAGAAAGAAAATAATTTACAATTATAAGTATTTTGACACAAAGTACTCGTACTATAAAAATGATAAAAAAAATAAATAAAAAGCTATAGTTAGTGTAATTTATAGAAATAGAAACTTACTAAGTCAAAATTCACATATTAAAAGTTTTTTTCTTTTCAATATCTCAAACTGTGTATTGTAACCGTTTTTATGTGCATTAACGCTACGTAATTTTTATAATCAAACGGTAAAAGAAATGTCCAAATTTACATTTTGACACGCGATTCTTAAAATTGAACATAATGTACAAAAAGCAAGCAATTTTTTTTATTATTATTAAGAATTTTTTTCTCAAACCAGTCTTCTAGCTACCGCCGGATCTGGCTGTGAGTGTATAGATAAGCAACTGCTACCGGTTGATAGCAGTTACGTAGCTGCAGATGTAGTGCGATACTGTGTAAATGTATAGCTCTCGACTTCGAAAATCAGCTTATTTTATGATCATTTTTATAAATCATTTTCAGTGATTTCTAAAAAAATTTAAACTATTTACCTTACATCAAACAATAGTTTAAGGCTACTTATTTATTTAAAATGAATTCAAAATGATAGGGTTTCGGTAAAATGTTGTGAAAATGTTAGGTAATTTTAATTGCATCTCGATATCTTAATAACAATTTAAATATAAATGATTGTATATATGTGATCCAAAATTACAAAAAATTAGCGATTTTACCACTTACTCAGAAGCAATACGACTTAGAATAAATATTTTTTTAATTTTATTTTATAATAATGATTCGCCGTTTTATTATTAACTTCTTTATAAAAGAATTTATTCACTAAATGTTCTTTTTTAACTTTAAAATAAAAATAATGGGCAAAATGAAGTAGCTGAAAGTAAAAAAAGTTAGAAGAAAAGAGAATGAAAAGAAAGGTAATACTGCAGCGAGAGGGTTTAGACCTAACATAACCTAGACCTCTTCCTACATTCTCCACACCACCTGATTTATGGCAGTGCCATAGTCATCCGTGCGCTCTTGTTCATTCGCTAGTGTTGCCCCTCCCGATCTGACATCGAAACCCCGGCCCCATTACACCTGCCTGACTTGCGAGCCGGCTGGTTTTTACCGAATAGCGTTTTCCGTTTCTCGTTTATTACATCTTTTCTATTCAACCACATATTACTTTCTAATGCACCAGCTTACATCAGTCAATAATCTTATTTCTTTTTATGCTATTTTGTATTTTCTATTTTTTTTAAATTATAGAAATTATTTTGAAATTCGTCCATTATATGTGTACTAATGCTTACATAGTAGATGAATGTGTGAGCAATTTGTATGAACGAGTGTACGGATTTATTAAATAAAATGAAAATACATATAATGTATTTAAAAACATAATTAAACAAGCAAGGCAAGTAATCAATTTCATAACTTTAAATAAAATTAAAAAGTAAAGTTATCTAAAAAATTCTCAAATACTGTGGACATTATTTCAAGAAAGATATAAGTCTTATGAAGAAATCATGATGGCACGGTTCATATCATTATATATTATTGACTATAGAAAAAATTTTCCCCGATGACGCATGCATAATATAAAATTCGGTAGTTGCACAATTTCCTGGTCGACCAGAGAAAGTTAATTCGGTCATTTATTATACTTTCGTTTTACGAAACAGAACAGTATATACGAGTGAAGAATAGGTGAAAAACGAAAGATTTAAACTAATAGTTTAATTGTTCAAACCGTCAGGTTGCTTAGTACCCAAAAAATTACAATTTAATTTTGTTTTTTAAGTATATAATTTTCAAAGGTAATATTTAAACTTACTTAAAAACTTGTTACTTTCCTTTCATAAAAGTTTTAATAAGACTGAACACCATCAGAAAATATATATATATATATATATATATATATTACCTAAGAGGCATTAAACTATGTGAACAAATTTTTACGTACTCTGAATAAAATTTTGTATTACGAAACCCATGAGGTCCATATCTCCATGCCACCGAGACCAATTGTGAAGAAAATTAAATTAAATGTAATAATCATGTCGAATTTAATCCAAATTTTGATCCATCCAATCTGGAGATATCGAGTAAAAAGAGCCAAAATTTGCACATACATCCTTCCAGAATTTTTCAATGCTAAAATTATATATTTTGGTTAGATGGGACTATGAAAGGTCAAGATATGAAAAATCACAGATATGCAAACTTTGACCTTATTAATATGCATTTCCTTAAATAGAACACTGTATAGTACAGTACGAATACTATAGCATACAGTTGTAACTCATGCACTGTGTACAAAATAACTATTACCTGGACAGAAAATTAAAAGCAAATATGTTCGAAAAAATTTGAGTTTTTTCTTCCCATCTCATAGCTTTTTTTTTTTTTTAATCTCCGTTACCACCGTTAGGTATTGCTTCAGAGGATGAGATGAATGATTTGTAGCATATGTGGAAATGCCCGACAGAGAATTGATTGATTGCCCTTCATTGCCCAACAGAGAAAGCGAATATACCAAGGAACCCCCAAGGTGAATTCAGCAGTGCTGCTTGCGAATGAGTGGCAAGAAATGTGAAACAAAGCATTGGTTCTGGGCCCGTAGCTGGGGAGGAGGAACGGGGAGGTGGACCACTACCTCTCCCAATTCCTCACCGGCCACGGGGCTTTTAACGAGTATCTCGGCAGATTTGGCAAGAGGGCTTGGAATAATTGCCTGTATTGTGGTGACGTGGAGTCGACCGAACACACTATCCTGAGGTGCCACAGATGGGAAGAAATAAGGAATGAATTTAATGTAAGAGACGCTCCCCCGAAGAAATGATAGCTACGATGCTACGTGGAAAGGTGGGTTGGAAAAATACCCGAAATTGGATAACAAAAAAAATCCGAACTAAAGTGGAAGAAGAAAGGCTCTGGATCGACGGATGACGGAGGATGGCCCGGGGGGATGGGACAGCCCTCTGTGGAGTCTCAGTTCTTCCCTGCTCGCGCGGACAGGCTGCGACGATGAAGTTTGGGGACTCCCCAAGCCCTGGTCTTGGAGAACTGGTTGAACACAGTTACACTTCCATGGAGGAGCCGGGGGAGAAGGCCAGCCATATGCTTAAGGTCCTTAAGCATAACATGGGAGACCGCGTTACTTAATTGCGGGTCAGGTATCGGGGCGGAGAAGTCCGGTGAGGGAGGTTTAGTCAGTATGGGGCAGATTATATTATGCCAAACAAAACCTTGGCAGAGCCTGTTAGCCTCTTAGCTAGCCCGGGGCGGAGAGCGCCCTGGGTCCGAGCCCTACACACCCGTTCTGTCGTGCGTAAATGGCATTCCTTCAACTCCGGACGAAAAAAAATAGTGAAAATGCCATGTTTGACCGGGATTCGAACTCGGGACCTCTGGATAGAAGGAGAGACGCTACCACTCGCGCCATGGAGGCCGGTTTCATCTCATACCTAACATTTATTAGCGAACTTTTATTTCATAAAAATAGTTCAGGTAAGTACCAGTTAAATCATATGAGTTACCATTCAGTTCTTAAACCGTAAGAAACCAGTTTCAGGCAGACTACATTCATATTTCGGTTAGTATATATTCAGATATGTCTCTAAATTTGTTCATTTCTGTATTTTTTTGTTAATTTACAATTAATTAATTTTTATATGTTTAAAATATCAAGTGGCGCAATGCCTAGAAACCGTGTAAATAAACCAGACCTTTTTGTTACATTTGTGGCGAGTTAATGTTAAAAAATCAACCGCGAATGTTTACTCTATACATTAAAAAGTGTTACGAACTTTATTTTGAATGTAATATTGGTGACCTAGATAAGACAGTGGCTCATCATTACTGTTTCATTACATGTATCACTCTTCTTTCAAAATGGGTTAAAGGATCTCAATGCATGAAATTCGCTGTGCCAATTATCTGAAGGTTACCAAGAGATCATTGCCCAGACTGTTACTTTGTTTGACAAATGTTTTTGATACATTGTATTAATTCTAAATCAAAACATACGATAAAATATCCTAATTTACAGTCTGTTATCAGACCTGTTCCTTACAGTGATGAACTTCCAGTGCCAAAATCTCCTAAAATATAATACTAAGTGATGATGAAACAGAAAATAAATCTGATAATGACAACTGTGATGATGATTATCGATTGACAACTAGTAATCCTTCATTTCAAACTTCAACTTCTGAACCTCATCTTCTCACTCAGGAAGATCTTAATGACTTTGTTCGAGATTTGAATCTTTCTAAAAGTCAAGCTGAACTTTTGGGCTCCAGATTAAAAGGTTGCAATCTCCTCCGTCACAAAAAAAAAGTTACTGCATTTAGAAATAGACAAAATGAATTTTAAAACTGTTTTTCTGTTCAATATGAAGTTGTTTTCTGTAATAATACTGGTTACGTAATGGAAGTGCTTGGTCACGAACAAAAAATAGAGGAATGGCGTTTATTTATAGATTCTTCAAATAATAGCATGAAAGCTGTACTTCTACACATTGGAAACAAATTTCCGTCTATACCACTTGCCCAGGCTGCCGAAATGAAAGAAACTTATGAAAGCATGGAACTGTTACTGAACAAAATAAACTATAAACAATCTGAATGGCATATCTGTGGAGATTTAAAAGTTATTGCACTTCTACTCGGACTACAGCATGCTTACACGAAGTATTAATGCTTCTGTGTGAATGGGATAGTGTGAATGGTAATCACTACGTGAAGAAGGAGTGGCCGAAGAGAATATGTTTTCATCCTGGAGAAAAGAATGCTGAAAACAAATCGTTGATTGATCTAAAAAAAAGTGTACTTGCCTCCACTTCACATAAAACTTGGTCTTATGAAGAACTTTGTCAAAGCTATGGATGGAAATGGGTCAGGAGTTGCTTATTTAAAAAAATAAGTTCCCCAGAAATCAGTGAAGCTAAGATTAAAAAAGGAATATTCATAAGATCACACATACGGAAACTGATAAAAGATAATAACTTTGACAATTAATTGAATGATGCCGAAAAATCCGCTTGTACATCATTCATGAGTGTCTGCAAAAACGTTTTAGGAAAATATAAGGAAGAAAATTACAAAGAAATAGTAGATGATCTTTTAACATCATACAGACTCATTGGATGCAATATGTCACTGAAAATCCATTTATTGCATTCCCACCTGGATTTCTTCCCAGAAAATCTTGGGAGTAGTGAGCGACGAATAGGGAGCGGTTCCATCAGAACATTTCAACTATAGAAAAATGATATCAGGGAAAGTGGGGTCCAAACATGCTTGCAGATTATTGTTGGACACGTAAAAGAAATAGACCTGAAATACACAAAAAAGAAACTATGGCAAGAAAACTGACACTTCCACCTCCTAGGTAAGCATGTACTTTATTGTATTGTGTAAAAAAACTAAAATATTTAAATCCTCGTCACTCAGAAACCTTATGTGATAGGGAAAAACCAGTTTCATTTTTAAATTCAGCGTAAAAATACTAACAAGTACACATATTATAATTTTTGTGACAAAAAAAAAGGAATTTTTCGTTGACCAGTGAAATTTACATCTACATATTACGAATCAATAAACTATCTCTAATTCACTTCACAAAGGGAACTTTCATAAACTACGACCTAAATTAATTGATTTTAATTAATATTTCAATTACATTTAAAATAGTCAAAATAAATCAACTTTCTTTTTTTGTTGCTTAATTAATCGTAATTCTGTATTGTACGTTAAAACAGTAGTTTTGTTTATAATTAATTAGTTTAATCGATAAAAAATTGATGTTACATTTGGCATAATTTAAAAAACTATTTTAAGAAATAAAATAATTTCTTAATTATTATTAGGAAATAATAATGGATTCTGCCACTACTACGACACATCATAAACCATTCATCTCAAATTTACAAATTTAACTAAGGGATACAAATTTACCAAAAATCGGATGATTTCTAAATCGGTATAAAAATTTATTCCTCCATTTCAATACATCGTGTTACAAAAAATTGAGAACAGTCTCAAAAAAATGGTAATTTCTAATTAATTTCTCAAATATGGTACCGCTGATATGTTAACTAACTAAAAATCCATCTACCAATAGTGATAACTGATTTACATTTTAATTTATATCTACAAATTGTTTTACTTCACTATAATTTTTTTTTTTTTTTAACTCTTGATGATGACTTTTAAGTAAGCCGAAAGATCTTGGGTTTGTCTCAATGTGCTGATAGGTGGATTTTTAACTATTAATATTATTTCAAGTTGTAGACATGAACTTAAGTCTAAAATATCTATCCCGTACATCGCAGATTTAACTTTTTGTTAGTATTCGAATATTTCTCTTTGAATCAAAGTTAAAACTTGATTATACTTGTATTCGTGTGTGTGGGGGGGGGGTGTATAGGTTTGGGTGGTTGTGTGCGGCCAATGAAAAAAGAATGGAAGACCAAACTTCCAATCCTAAAGACATACAAAATAAAATTTATGATTTATTATTATAAATAAAACGAAGAATCAGTATTAATAGTGATAAATGACTTACGTAACTTATTAAATACGTGACACAAAAGAGAAAAAAAAACTGTTAATTAGATTAAGATTTTATGTACTAGTTATAAACACGTATCCTACATTTACTTTCCCTAATCCTGACATGCACTGTTCAAAAGTCAAGGAAATATGAAGATGTATATTAAATTCAAATTTTATGTGTTAATAACCAGTACCTTTCCTTTTTCCGGGGGCTATAAAATGATGATACTCGCATACATATGTGCATGATTGTTATCGCAATACCTAGTTAAAATTGTATCGATTAAATAATACCTCTGCCAAAATTTCTCAAAAAATTAAGTGTAAATTTAACAAAACATTGTAATGCGTCCAGAATATTTTAACTTCTTCGTTTGAGTAATAACACACTTTAACAATAATTTTTTTTTTGTAAGTTGATTAAATATTTAAGAAAAAAACAAAATGAATTATAAAATTTAAAAAATTATAAATTATAAATAACAAAATGAATTCAAGGAATTTTAATTAAATGCCTAATTATGTTTAGCCCTTACATAGACTGATATCATTAACAAACGTTTCGCTAAATTTTTATTTATTAAATGGAATTATTGACATTCTCAAATGATAAGTAACAGTAAAATAATTATTTTTACGTAGGGTGAATCGCATTACATTATCGTAATATTAATCTTCTATTTTATATTTTTCGGTTAACACTTAAAATATTTGATAGATGAATAACAAGTTAAAAGAATAAACATAGATAAATTACAGTACTAAATCGATGAGCCCGGTAAGAGTTTATCGAATTGAACAAACTGATTATATAACAACCAATTACTGTTCGATATAAAGGAATAAAATACCCGTTATTCAATGAAAACTCTTTCAGCATACAACCCCTCTTAAGCGAATAAATTGTTTGCGTTCTAATATAAAAGGCCCTCTTGTGAGAGAACAACCTATTCATACGATATGGATAAAAATATTTAGAATCGTATAATCAAAATCAACATCCACGTGTAAAAAATTTATCCTTGAAGTATGAGTTTTCCAAAGCAGGTTGAAAGTAAGAATTACCCTTATATAAAAACATATATAAAAAAAAAACAAAACTCAATAAAAAAAACTCCGATATTAATAAAATTTATCGTAAGAATTTATAGCTCCATCTATGTAATGTAAATTCAACAAATTATGGTAACCTTTTCGATTGCTATTAGATCAAAGAACTAAGAAGGAAGGATGGATCAGAACATAACATTCTCGTCAAACAATATAGAATCTGTGCTTCACCTAGAATTAACTTTAATAAAGTAATCATTAAACTTTTTACAGAGTGTTGTAGTAAAAAGGTTTTTATTAAACTTATTATAACTCCCCATTACATATATTGAAGTCCACAAAATAAGTATATAACTAATTAAAGTGATAAACATTGTTAAATTTCTATTTTAATAATATTTTGTTAATAATATTAAAATAATTCAGTCTTTGTTGTATGTAATCATGTCCTTTTGAATTTGCAGAAGTTTATAGAAACTACTTATATCTTTGTATTACTATTTTTACAGAAGAATGAATTTTATTTGGCAATTTGCATTGATAAAGTTTAGTTTTATAATTAATGTAATTATTTATATTGTTTGGAATTAATTGTGTATTTAAACAAAGAGACTTATAAAAAGAGATAAATAAATAGACTTTTCTAGTGTTTTCTAGATGTACAACGGGCAGTATATAAGCAAATCGAGGACACTATTCATTGGCTCAATTGTGTATCGTAATTCCGATCGGGGACACTGCCGTTGTAACTGCGCGAAAGTTTATGTTGTTTTTTATAGATTTTGTTAAGTGCTATAAGTGTTTGTTTTTGTTTGGTTAAATAAATTATTGTGAGGAAGTCTGATATCGTATTGGTTATTTACGAATCGTTTTCTCACTGTAATTGGTGACCGTGACAGGACTGGAAGAAATTGTGAGGAAGTCAGATATCGTGTTAAGTTATTTACGAATCATTCTCTCACTGCAAGAGTAGCATAATCTCTTGGTATTTTATTTAACACAAAAAACTAATCGGATAAACTAACAAACTATCGGATAATATTTGAAGTTAAAAACTACCATTTTTAATGATTACACACAAAAAAATGCTTGATAAACGTTAACATCAGTAAAATATTATGAAAAATCAGCAGCATATTCCTACATGCAGCAGAAGATTAAGGTATTTATAAAAAAATAAAAAAAATTAAAACAAACAGATGACTTTTAGTTGTAGTATATATAACTCTTAATTTATTTGAATATTTTAAAAATATACCTAAAATTAAGTACAAAAACCTTTTGTAAGACTTGGATTCGGAATTCATACTAAATGTACGTACGTGCATTATTTTATTGTTTTGTGTTTATATTAATTACAAGAATATCTTTTTCCAAAAAAAACTAGTAAAATGAGGTAGAAAACTTTCTAACAGTAGCGTTTTGGTGAAAATACAGGAGTTCAATGATTTATAAATGGAAGTTTCTCAAGATGTAACTCAAAATTAAAAAAACTAAATCCGCTGAACGATAGTGGAAAAATTTGATATTATTTACGTATAGATCATTTACGACATGAAAAACCGAAGGAAAAGGAAATGAATCAAAAGAGAAAATATAGAATGGCTGGGAAGTCAAAGAAAGTAGAAGTATTCAAACTCTTGAATACTTAAGAAAAAAATATTATTTTGTTTAATTTGTAAACACACGCGCGCACGCGTGTGTGTGTGTGTGTATAAGAAAGAGAGAGAGAGAGAGAGAGAAATTTCGCGCTCTTTTCACGAATATCAGTATGCGTGTGTAATGAGATGAATTGCGAGCGATGAAGGATATATACCATTTTTCCCCAAAACACCTAATTACAACAGTCAAGAAAACTCATGACAAACAATTACTCATGACTTTTACAATTTCAGCAAAACAATTTTTTAAATCCCTCTACGAAGCCTCCCTTAGGTTGTATTTTCCTTCTCTGTATATCATTATACTTTCTCTCTATGACATTTTACACTGAAATGAAATATAAAGCAAAATAAATTTGGTCAGAGAAATGCTGAAGGACGATTTAGCTCATTAACGAACGACATTTCAAAACAAGAAAAAGAAGGGCCTCTTAATCAGTGCCACTTGACTGGGCTCGACGTCATAAAGAAAGAATTCATTACGTGAATCAAAAAAATGTTATCTCGGACTGTCGTTATGATTTACTTCCTTACCTAAAAATTGAACGAAGATTTTAGCTCTTTAGCATTAAAGACATTCAATAATGTTCGGATTTGCATTTATATATCTTATCAATTAATTGGATCAAAGTAATTTTGGAAATTCTCCTAGATATTATAAAGGAAGAGAAAGAAACCATTAGATACTTCAAATCTCTCGATCTTTTTTATCTTTGTTGTTATACATCTATATTGTTAAACAGCTTTTTTAAATAAAACTTTTTCTTCTTATTAAAATTCACTGTTATTAAAATTTACTAGCAGGCTTGGAAAACTGTAAATAATATTCAGAACATTTCTGGGTTAATGAAAATATATATTCATGTACGGACGCTCACAAGCATTTACTCATAACAAAATAAAATAAAAACACTCATACACTGGCTTATTAACAAAATAAGTAGGTGTAACTGTAATAATAATAATAATAATAAGGAAATTAAAATTATATAAAATTAGTTCGCTAACAAAAAAACTTAAAATTTCCTGCATGAAAATATCCAGTTGTTGTCTTTCGTTAACATTAGATGTTACATAAATCTTTAAACATTTAGGTTACTAGCTTTTTTCTTTTTTTTTTTTTTTTAATACAGAATGAAAATTTTTTAAAAACAACAGGCCTATATCCAAATAAATGTTATGTGATATGAATTAATCTTCCTTCACCAGATAAATGAATTTGCTGAATAAAAAGATCACTCAAGTTACTTATGTATCTCCAACACGTTCTGACATACTGATCTACATTTTAATCAGCCAATAGCTTATTTAGAAAGAAGAAAGGAGGAGAAAGAAAAAAATGATTAAAATTAGTATTAAATTTAAAAGATCAGAATTTTTTCTCTCTCAAGAAACTGAGAGATTGTCCTATTTCTTGAAATGAATTTAATTCTTAAGATAAACCTACACTATAACGATATTTTTTTAACTGAATAGATATAAACGAAATAGAATTTACTCAATTACATACTCGTCTAACGCTCGTTTTAGTATTTCTGTGAAAGTTGCTTATTTTTAACCGTACTGAATTTTAGCAGATTGAGCTCCACAACGAAACTGAATAAATAAAGTGAAAATTAAAACAAATTATAAAACATGATCGTTATACATGGAAGACTAAACCAGTGCCAAAAATAATCTTACAATATTAGCAATAACGTGAGCACATTTTCAGGGACGCTAGTCACCACTGACTGATGGCTATTAATGAGATATCTTCACTGTATTACATCCCTCCGCTTTTTATTTATTCATTATTTAATTTTTTATTAAATAAGGGGAAAACGGTAAAAAAATAAATTTATTAAAAAGATAATATTAAGTATTTGATAGTGTACTGGGAAAGCCACAATGCTACAAAGTAGTAGAAAAACAGTTTCACAGAAACTCCTTAGGCTTAGAAAAGGATAAAACGTGAAAAATTAAATTATCTAACGTGCAGCTGAGGAAGACTGTAAATCGCGAATGATGTTAAGAAAAGAGGTTAGACTGTTCAGTTTATCAGCAGAAGTAACTTAGAGATGGAATTTGCCTCTTCAATGCGACTTTTGAACACTCTTGTCTGTAAAAGATAGCAGCCGCCATTTTGAAATTGAACATTAATGAAAAACAGTTACAGTAAGATCATTACACCACGAATCGTACTGCAAAAAATCAATCAAAATCGGAAAAAAAGTACTTATTATACAGCATCATAAATACACAAACATACCAAGTGCCAAAAGCTTGCTTCACTCAGTCAATCAACTGAACACTTAAAATCATATCAATAACCTCGATATAAAAAACAAGACAATATTAATTTCAAGAAATCTCTACTAATAAACCTAACTCAACTGTATATAAGATTACTTCCCTCTATACATACGCAAGTTTTACTTCAGCCAAACCCTCAGATCACTCCTCTGATTAAAGAACACTGATTAATAAGTACTTAAACATCATAAAATTCTGTTTAAAAATTCTACACATCTGAAAAAAAAATTTTAAACGTGTTTATGAAACACATGTATTTCAGACACATAATGAGATTTTAAAGATTCTCCAAACAGATAAAAGATTAATTCTAAGCATTTAAGAATCTTAAGTATAATCTTATCTAAAGCGTAAAAATACATTCACGTTAAATTTTCATCTGTAATTTAATTACATATTTCACCTCACAGAAAAAGTAAACACCATAATAAAATCCTATGTTACATTGTAAATATAATTTTATAAATAAGAAATAAAATATCTAAATCTCCTGATTTATGTCTAAATTTATATATATATATATATATTTATCTAAGATTTATATCTAAATCTAATTAGCCACACAGCTTTAATTTTAATAATTTTCATATGAAGTTTTGATTGAAATTTGTGAATAATTTTTACTTCCTCGGTTGACAAATAACTGAGAAGTATTACTGCTTGAGGGACAAAAATTACCCCATCCATCAAAAATCTGTATTACTGAAAAATCCAATTCATTCACCAAAATATTAAAATGTCGGCTTAATATTAAAATCTGGGCTGAAAAAGTAAGAAATAAATCATTACTTCGTTAAACTGAATGGTTTATTTTTTTCTCCATTTTTTGTCCCACCCTCCAGAGCCGGACACGCACTTAACACACAGCATAAACACAGCTCCGAGGGGGGAATCGCCTTATCTTAACTATCCGGGCAGAAACACTGGGACCGGCTATGTCATCCCCAAAGCCCCACCCAGGCAGCCGGGACTCGGTCTTTAGTGCCACTACTCTAATAAGGGTATCCCAGAAGGGATCCCCTCACTGGGACTACGGTCTTACAAGTGCAATCCTTAAGCTAGGAGACCCAGAAAGGGATCTCCCACCGGGACACCGATCACCTACAGTCTTGCCTCAAATAAGAGACTACGGAGGGGATCCCCTAATCTTTCCTTCTAAATAAGGTTCCCCAGGGAGTCCCTGTTCAATCATCGAAGGTGGGACAGCTGAGCATCCCACCCCTCCTGAACAGAGCAGTTTCAACTCTAAATCATGCTGTTCCCCGGAGCACAGGCGTACGGCTGTCATGTCCTGTGCGTAGCCCTGCAGCCACAACCTCCAAGCGAGTGCTCCGCACATTACAGGAAGGACACTTGGCCACCGCCTACAGCTCTCTCGCTGGTGACCAGTGCCCCGCAGTTGAAACAGTGCCCCACTCCTCTCAGGACCGCTGTAGAACCAACTCGATGCCCCACTCCCCAGCACCAAAAGCACCGCTCTTCAGCTCCCCTACCCTACAGGCCACCCACCCACACAAACTCAATCTTTTAACGGCCCACCCACCAAGTTGGGTGGCACCGCCACCGTCGTCACCTGCATTGCCCTAAACGATGAGCTCAGAGAGAGTACCTTCGTAGTCACTGACTCCCGGTAACTTACACAAATCCCGCACCAATTCTTCTTCAGTTGTGAGAGCATCGACATCCTGCACCAGCAGTTGGACCCGTCAAACACCCCTATCAGTAGTTACCGTGGTCCCTTCAACCTTCTCAATTATCTGCTGCCGGAGCCTAGCAGTAGTATCCGCCGAATCATACACCCGCATACAAAGGTTCTCCCCCTGTCCCTTGCGAGCAGAGAGAATCCCTGTCTCTCCCAAACTCACAGTGCTCTTCATCGTTCGATGAAGGTCCGCATATGACCTTTTCTCCGCCTTCATCATAACGTAGCTGTGAGCGGTCCTGCTGGTTTCCCCCCACAGCGACTTTCCTTCACTGCCAAAAAAGACTCATCGAGGTATAAACGGTACCTGCCCGCACAACTCCTAGCGATATATTCTACCATGCGCTGCATGGGGTATATTCATCACCCGCACAGCAGGCCCGCAGAAATATACCGTTTCATCCACAACCTGAGGAATCGATCGAACTAAAATGGGGATCACCCGTTTTTCACCCTCATTAGAGTCTACGACCAACTGATAACCGGATCTCCCAACATCCACAGCTTCACTGGCCAGGTCTGTAGTGCTGGACCTCCCAACCATCACCTAGTTCGTTCGCAGCGCACCAGAAAGCCAGTTCATACACTCCAGGAAGCTTGTATCGTCTCTAGGAAGTCAGTTCCTCTCCAATAATCTACGCCAGCCGCCACATCAACCACCATGCCTAAAAAGATCTCTCAGATCATCATCATCCTGAACAATGATTACGACGGTAATGTAAAGACGTCCTTAGGCCATCTCTGAAGAATCAACTGAGTTAAGTCATTATCACCAACTCCGCCTCCAAGTGCCTGCCGCACATTGTCCCGGCTGGATAACTACTGTGCCCGCAGACCAGCACATCATCTACTGGCTAGGCAGCCAGGTTCTGGTGTTTTTCTAACCCTGTCCACCATTCCAGATAGCTCAGTATCCCACCAAACATCTCTTAATCCATGTATATACAACCATGTATGCAAGACTCCTCATTACCTTCGAACACTTCTTAATCTCAACTTTTGTGGTGATATTCTGTTTAACAAGAATCGACAAGTCCTTAAACTTCTGGATCAAATCTCCAAATGGCCCATTAGATCCTTCTCATCATTTTCTTCCATGCAGACTATATCACACCGCTTCCCACCTCTTTCCAGATTAGCCTCCGCAGATCATGCAGATCGCTGGAGCAGATCACTCCACCACCGTAGCCTCTCCGTGGACGACATTAATCCCCGATCAACGGCTCGCAACTTCTGGTCATCAGAGATCAGGGAAGAGGATACTATCCTCCGCTTCACCAACGATTTCACCACCGATGGCCCTTCACTCGCAATCATGCTGGAATCTCCCAAGCATCCAGAACAGAGAACTCCTCTACCGTTGTAATAGTTATACCCCCACAGCCAGTAGGGTAAGCCATTATTTCAAAAAAAAATCCAAAAAGCCTCTGACTAAAAGACTGGAAGCGTCTAAAATTAATAAATTGTAACGAATTAATCAGTTTATAGCCCAAATGGAGTAAAAAAAAAGACAAAAATAAACAATGTCAAATTTAACCAAGGTCTTAGAAACAGGTAAATCGTAAAAACCGTAGGTACTATCAAACTAACAAAAATAAATGTATAATAACCATAAAAAAATGCACAAAACCAAGAAAAAAAACATAAACAAGTGCCTAAACCACAAAATAATAAATTAAACTTTTAAGATTAATAGTTAATACTCCAGTCAAAAACAACACGGTAACCTAAACAGCTAAGATGGCTATCCGGCTAGTCCAATACAAAATAAACATAAGACTCAACAAAACCGAACGAAAACAACTATCAAAACACAACAGAACAACGAAAAACAACTAATAAACTAAACAACAAAAAGAATAAAAGAAAATCACAGTAATAGCAACAAAGCGTGGAGCGTAGCAGAACTCAATCGCACTTGACAAGAATTTCGCTATCATTAAACTGAATTGTTTAAATTACTGTATTAATCATCTTAAATTTATGAATATTTTCCTGTATTTCTTTTAACATTTACAAGTTTTATCTACAATAATTTAATTTTTTAAAAGATCGTCTTTCTGTGTAATGGTTTAATTTTTGAAGAAAATTTATTGTTATCCAGGGATATCTGAAACATATTGAATTTAATGAAAATTAAACTAGTTTTAACATTTTAAAAAAATCTGATGTGTACACATATGACATCCTTATACGCCTATTAAATTACATACACACATTTTTTTTTTTTTAAATTAAAAGTACATAAAACTTTATTTCATTAATAACTTCTGGGATTTTTTTCATAACTTTTTTTATTGTTATTATTGAATTATTTTTTTTTTTTTTGCAATAAGATGTTAATAATTATTAATAAATCAATATATTTAAATTAAAAATTAAAAAAAGGAGATGAAGTATGATTTCGATCAAATTGATGATGATGATCTCCTTTTAAGATAAAAATATTTCATTAATTAAAATATTATTTGGCTCTAACTCTGGAACCAGTGAAAATGATTACCGCTTATGACACATCGTTGAAAATCTCTCAATGTGGGCTTATTACTGCAGTTAGGAAAAAGTCAAGGATCCAATTTTTTTGAATTTTAGCTTTCTTGGAGTTAAAAGTATCCAAATTCAGTCAATTGCAATCAAAAGGGGAGATGTACAAGTAGATGTTACAACAGTCCTAAATCCAAAATTTCAATATCCTACGGCTAATTGTTTTTTAGCTATGCAAAATACATACGTACAGACTTCATGCCGAAACTGATTAAAATGGATATTTCCGAAATTATTCGCGATCACAATACTTCCTTAACTTCGTACAAGGAAAATATATTTTTTTAAATTATTAATAAAAATAACTACTGTAATAAATATTTAATTAAATAATAAATCAAAAATTAAAAAAAAAAATTGAAAATATTTAAAAAATAAAAACTTTTTTATTAGTATTTCTATCATTTTTTTATAACCTTTAATTGTTACAACCTATTGATAGACAAAATTATATTTTCTCTAAATGACCAATAATAATGCTGATAATTTTTTTTATTAACTTTTTTATATATAGAGGTAAATTTTAATTCTTTTTATAGAATTTTTGCAGACAGAAAAAAAATTATAATTTGAAGTATGCCATAAAAGCATAGCTTTTAAGGCATTCTAAGAAGGGTATTCTGATATACGTTTTCTGCTAATTTTTTATTAATTTCAAGAAACAACCAAAACATATCCTTTTTTAGATAAGAACATCAGAGTACTAAATATAATTTTCATCTTTTTCACCGGGAAGGAGTTTAAATCCTCCGTATTAATCATCACCGCTCGATCCATTTCAATGTCGCGGTAATACTTTACGTTAAATCTATTTGCTAAAAATTACAATTAAGAATTTTTTTTAATCAGACATTCTTAGGTTTATTTTATCGTCATCATTTTGTAGTACTGGCTTTTTGAAAACCATTTGTAAACTGTGAATCATGAAAATATCCTGTAAAGTATATTCTTAACACAATATCCTAGAAAATTAAACTGTTAATAATACGCTGTTATGAATAAAATGTGAAGAAATGTTCGTAAAATTGTCATGAACATAATTATCATTTCAAAATAATTTTCAGAAATAACCGTGGAATACTTCATTTATGTTTTCACAAAAAAAAGAAATTTCTACCATTAATTTTTCTATCAATAATTTTTTTTAATCACACTTCATTCGTTAACGCAGTACCTTCAAACCTAACTTTACTTCTTAAATTAACATTACTCCTTATGTCAAGGTATAAACTTTTTTGATAAAAGATATTCCAGTTTGAAGACTGACTTAATGATCACTGAATAACAAAACTGTGAAAATAAAAAAATAGTAACTTTTTATTTTAAGTTACTTTCTTTGTCTTTTAAATAAGAATTTATATAGAGCAAAACTATTTCTCGATTCATTAAATACTCATTACATAAAATGAACAAAATAAAAAAAATAGCTGTAACAATAAAAAAATAAAGCAATTTATTTCGTTATATTAAATGCATACGAATAAATTCAAATTACGTTCTCTGAATTTTTTATTGCTTAAACAAAAAAATAGCTTTTTCTGATTTTACATAAAGGAATTATTAAGTCAAAAATGTCAAGTTCGTTTTTAAATAACATTATTTATATAACTACTGTTTTATAGCATGTCGCAATAACCTACATATTCTACAGTAACCGTAAGTATCATTTCCAGAAAATGCAAATTATACAGGGGAAATTTTTAACTTATTTTTTCTCAGTTTCTACGCTACTTATATAAAAAAAAACTAGAGTAATCCCAACAACAAATTGAGTTTAAAACATCCCATTTGGTGAAATCATAAAAAATTTATTTACAGAATTATGGATGACAAATCATATTTATAATTATATAAAACTCAATATATAATTTTATTTATTATATTTTAATTAAAAACAAGCAACTATAACCAAAAAATATTCAGAGTTAACAATTACTTTTTCAAATATAACATATCTACGATTTCGGGGATATTGAGGATATTGTTGAAGTGAAAATTTTTTGTCGCGTTGTACCGAACACTTTTGTGATAGACTTTTGTATGGAGAAAAAATAGCTGGCTCGTAATCAAAAGTCATCACGAGACGCTAACTATATATATATATATATATATAGGAGACAAAGACATGGAGCGAGAATTTATACAAATATGCGTATAATATATATAGAATGAGAGGGGGGGAAAAAAACATCAATGATCCGTCGGCGATTCCCGATACATTTCTCTTTCTGTATTCTTACGCATATGCGCATGTACTTTTACATCAATATACAGTAAAGAAAGACGTTGATTCAATTTCTCTTTCTTTCTCCCGCTCTTTTTTCTCTTTCTGTATACCGGTACACATATACGTATACATTAATACAGTATAAAAAGACTGTTGTAGTTATCCGGAGCGTGTTGCTTTTTAGATATGGTTGTCTATACCTATACGTATTGAAGTGTTTGTTAAGTTGTTTATATAAAATTAGTTTTAAAATAATTGCTTAAATTCAGTGTAAAAATAACATAGCAAAAATTTTGTGAAGAATAAAGAAAAAAATAGTTAATATATTAAAAATATTAATTAAAAATATGTATATATATATATATATATATATA
>JAAAKQ030503945.1:0-20218 GCA_010016005.3 Zanna intricata | reverse complement strand
TTCAATTAACCACACTTCTCAGGAGTGGTCAACCTGAGATTGTACAAGACTACACTTCATTCACATTCATCCTCTGATATAATACCTTACGGTAGTTCCGGAGGCTAAACATAAAAAAGAAAAAATATATATTTGTAATTATTATTTTTCTGATCAATATTACACATTAATGGAGTGTCATATTGAGAAAGTTATATTTAAGTTAATAGCAAATATTTTTTCTTTTGGTTTAATTAACACCAATTTACAATTATTTTTCTTAACAATTTCAGGTATTTCAATTTAAATATATTTTTAACTTCTTTTATTAATTTACAGTGTATTCAATAAAATTCCTGATTACTATTTAATTTGGAAAAAAATGATGTCATATTCTTTGTTACAGTTTTTGTTCTTCAAATTGTCCATTTACCAGGTATAAATTGCTTTAATTATAAATTATAAGTTGTTTTATAAACTGTTTTAAGGATTAATTGATATTTAAGTAATGAAAATCTGATTTCCATTATAAATTAGATACCAAATTTCACCAAACTTTCAATGGCTACTTGCATAAAAATGTTAATACAAGATTCCCAAATATAGGCTAGAATACAGTAAAATATATTGGCTATTAAAAAATGGAAATAATTCTATTTCTATTTTTTTACTTTTTTTTTTTTTAGTGAAAAAATTTGTTAACTATGAGAATATTGTTTTTTCTGTTTTATTCAAAATGATTCTCAGAGCCTGGAAAACGTAAAAAGTACCAGACATAGATTCACGTTAATTATATTCTTCATGAAATTTTTCAACAGTTTAACTGCTTTGAGTACATGATACTTGGTTCTCATATTACTCGTACTTTACTAATCAGCAATTTTTGACATAGATTGAACAAAAATGAAAATAAAATAAAAAAATTTGAAATTTATATAATGTTTTTTTTATGATAAATAGCAATGTTTTTTTTATGTTTTTTTTTGTAATAAATAGCAGCTTAGACTCTTATTGTTCTCTTGAAACAGTTTGTTGAAGATTTATTTCAAACTTTATTTTAAAATTCAAAGATGAATCCTATAAAATGTCGAATAAATTTCAACCAATGTATTTAAATGTTGTTTGTTAAGCACATGGAATGGAAAATATTAGAATTATCAGATGTAACAGAGCTTCCAAGAAATAGTAAATGTCAAAGTTGAGGTAATAACTGAATATATTTTTAAATGAGTTATTCATAAGATTACAAATTTTGGTGACTGAATTTGACTTTATGTACACTGTTCAGATACATTCAATTTTTTATAAACAGTTTTCTTAAACATTATGCTACATTTTTTATTGTGGTGGTTGACAATAAGCTTGATATTCTACATGTTTAAATAAAGAAGTACCATACAAAAGCACTTAAAGATTATGAATGTAATGTACTTATTACATTATGAATGTGATTATGTGCTTTCTCAGAAAAAAACAGCAGCAACAGTCACTGTAGATGGTTGGAAGATAATTAAAAAAGTTATGATAAAGTTTGCAATTAAAAACTTTACATTTTTTAATAAAAATTATTAAAATTGAAATAACTACAGGCATTTTTAATTATTATTATTTATTTTTTTTATATATATAAGAATAGATTATGTAAAAATTTAATATAACTTATACTGATGTAATATAAACATGTATTACACACTTTAAATGTTAGCAATCAGAGAGTAAAACAAAAACAAAAAGAAGAAATAAGAATGTGTATCAAGAGATAAGAAAGAGATAGCGTTTGAGCTAAAGGTATGTCAGAAGAGGAGAGGTTGAAGAGGAGAGAAACAGTAGCCTACAAACAGAATGTAGAAATGGGATAGGTTGAGTAATCTGGGAGCATCGTAATCCCAGCTGGCTAAAGTAATCCTGTCCCTCTCCCTCAGGACCTGTTTGAAGCTGCCAGCTTGCAACGATCCCTAGAAAAATCAATCAGAGAGTTCCTCATTTGATGGTTATTTTCTAACCACAGTATTTTTATTGGATTTAATTAAAAATACTTCTGAATCAAATATAATAACCTTTTAATAAAAATTGAAGATGAATTTCTGAATCCGCTGATGTAAAATTTAAAAATATAAAACTTTTGTGATAATCCAAATTACTTTTTAATTTCACTAGTTCAAAATGATAAAAATCATTTTATATATCTTCTTTTTATACCTTGTGATTAAAAATGAGTAATTTTTTATTGTTATTTATTCCTTTGAAATCTCTTTTATAGTATTACCATTTCTGACAAATTTATTTTTTTGAAAAATTATTACATTTAATCATTTAGAATTCCCTTAATTTACTTCTAAAGAAAGATTTTGTTTCTGATGATATATTTTCATTAAAGATTCCTTATATTATTTCTAACCTAAGATACATTTATATATATTTTTTTTTATTCTGTCTATTACCTCCACATAGTCACAACACTGTTTATTGCTTCGCTGTGTAATTTAGAAGTTCCTAATTCTTAATTTGGGTCCAATTTTCAATTTTTAAAAGATGAAATATAGATGCCAATATAAAAAATTTAAATGTAAGGAATAATAAATATGAAAATGAAAAATAAATTTAATAATCTCTTTCCAATAGATCAGTGATTCTTAATCTTTTTAGGTGCTCGACCCCCAGAAAGTAAGAAAAATATGTAATGAATATTTCACAACAACCCCCTACCACAACCTAATGATTTTACAGAATAATGAGCATATATTGCTGTTGGCTTACTTAACTGATATAGTTTCATATTTAAAAGACTTGAATGTGAGTTTATGAGAAGGATGTGATAAAACCATTTTACTAATGACAGACAAAGTTCATGCTTTCATTAAGAAGATTGATATCTGAATTATTCAGCTTTGAAGAAAAAATTGTTATATGTTTCAATTCTGATTACATTGAGAAAAATTAGGAAAAAGAAGACACTATTATTCACACTATTATTTTTAATATAGATCCACATGTGGATCTATGTTAGAAACGTTTCAGTCAGTCAATGAAAAACTTTTAAAGAAGAAACAAACAAAACCATCTCATTAACTTATTTTCTTTCATGTGTACTTATAAATGTAAGTAAAATGTTTAAAACAAATGATTTTTTCTCATAAAATGATTTTTTTATTGTTTACATGTAAAGCTGTAGGCTAATATCATGACCACTGCAGGAGTCACAAACCCCAGCTGAGAACATAGTTATCAAATGAAAAAAATGAAAAATGAATAGAAATTAAAATTTGATAGGAAATAAGTTGAAAGAAAAACATAATGAATGGAAAAAAATAAAAATTGGTTTGAAAAATAACAAAAAGTACATAAAAGAGGTGGGTATTAATAATTAATAGATAAGAAAGAAAAATTGGTAAGTAAAAAAAAGAAAAAAGGTAGAAAATTTGGTAAGACAAAATAACTGGTAAGATAGCTGAAGGAAACTGATGAAGATGGTGGGTCTATCAAAAAAATGAAAATATGGATGTTCTAGGAGGATCTTATTTGTAAAGAAAACATATGTTGTAACGAATTCTGGTGGAAACTGAAAAAGGGCAAATCGGCAGTAAAGAAAAGAACTAAGTATTGACGTGACCTAAAAAATAGAAGTTACTGAAGAAGTGTCTAGAATTAGAATGTTTGAAAAGAAAAAATGTTATCAAGGACCTGCAGAAATGCATATATTTTATGGTTATGAAATAGAATATCCTAATATTGGATATTCCATTATTGGAACAAAATCATAGTATGGTTTCAGGTGAATTTGTCCGTCCATTAAAATGATTAATGAGATAGAATATTGTGATAACATTTCAAAAAGGTGCTAATCACTAACTTTTAGTGTAAGTGGAATAAAAGCTTCAACGTAGTTAAAAGATTTTTTATTCAGTCAACATTAAGAAATAGATCTGGATAAAATTACAAACATAACATTTAATTTTAAGTTAAGCTTTAAGTATTAAAAACGTAACACTAAAGGTTTTTAATCTTAAATTTATTATAGTACATGAAAGTGAGTGGGGACAGTCCCCTATTTTTGTGATATTTTTTGTGTATTTTTGTGTACATTTTGTGTATTATATACAATTGTCTATTTTTGTGTATTTTTGAGTGGGTAATCCTATTTTTATTCCAGTTAATTTCTTTCATGCTTCTGATAAATATAATATACTCGTTTAACAATTGAATATCCCTGATTTATGTAATCGCATGTTAATTAATTAATTAAATATTAATTTAATCTAGTTACATCTATCATACTTGTGATTATGATTATGATTATTTACAAACTGTACAAATATGCACATCAATATGTAGCTTAGAAATTGGTTACTCTGAGCTATTATGTGGAACGTAATTTAATGTTACTGAGATACAGTTATCAAGACAACAGAATTCCTTTCCTTACCTAACTCTTAGCAACTTACTACAGGTGTTTGATTACAAAGTAGTAGGGTTATTTTTTACATGATTTTTAGGATGTTTTTATATAGCTTCAGCTACTTAGCTGCTAATGCAGATCCCTTTTCCATCTTTTTTTTTATCTTCAGAACCACAAGTAGATATTATATCAGAGGGTGAGATGAATGATTTGTAGCATGTATGAAAATGCCATGCCTGAATGGGATTCAAACCCGGGACTTCTGGATGAAAGGCTGATATCCTACCAGTGATGTCACGGAGGCCAGAATTTGTTTTTCCAACTAACTCCCTAGAAACTAACAGTATGCAATTGAGAGCATCTACATGTTCCATGGATGTCATTTTTCAGTACATGTAAATAGATGTTGTCTGATATGAATTTCTTTACTTCCTCTTGCAGAAAAGAATTAAAGTGAATAAAACCACCAAAATAATATATATAAAATGCATGTAGTTGTATTGGGAGAACCTACAATCACTGATAAAATGAAATCTGAAAGAAATTTAGATAAAAAAAGTCTTCAAGGATGAAAGATATAAAGAAAAATATAGTATTTTAATAATATAACATCAAAGAAAAACTAATAAGTTATTAAATCATTATATAGCTTTAATTTTATTTTAAACTTCATAATAACAAACATATTTCTGTTTTTATAGCTCTATATTTCAAATGACTGTTACAGAAAATAGTTTAATTATATTTGAAGATTTTCTATTGGTGATTTTTAATAGGGGTACATGATTCAGGGAATATTGAAATTTATTGATGAAAACCACCTGCATAACAAAAAATGTTTTGATGATAGGAATAAAAAAAATCTTATAAAATTAAAAAATTAATTTTATATTTCACTAGTATTCATTTTGTTTTAAGACTACAAAAATAAAATAACCTAACATATAACAACTTAACAAGTCTATTAGAATTTTTTTTAGACTGTTTTCTTTTAAACATGTGAAGTTAACCATGAATACCTACCTACATATAATCAATAATAATTATACAGATAAACACAATTTTTGTTTCCTAACATGTTATGTATGATTTTAATCTGTTTCTTGATGCTGAAAACAAATATAAACTCAGAATCTTACTATACCCACCACTTTTGAAAAATCTTTAAATTATAATAAGGATTTTTTTTTTCATGTTTCAACATACAGTTAGCATTTTAAGCTCCTATATTGTATTTGTTAGCTCATTTTTTATTGTTTAATCTTTGTTAACATAATTTGTAAGCTATAAATAAACAATACTAAACAAAGAATTAAATCATATCATAGTCTCATATTATTACATCATATCTAATTCTGATTAGTGAGCTGTCATCTATCAGTTTAATAATTTCTGTGCAGGTTAAAACATATAGCTGAAAATACGGCTGTGTTATTCATATTAAGTGCTAGATTTAGGAATGAATTAATTTTGTTCAGCTTTATTGCTGACATAAGTTTGTTAATAGTGCAGGGTCATAATATCAAACATGTCTAAATGATGTGGGTGCCTTCTGTTATGTATGTGGTGAATTAAATGTAAAATCAAATAGAAAAAAACATTATACCTTTAATTAAAAAAGCATATCATTTGTACTTTCAGTGAAAAATTTGTGATCAGGATAAGATGTGGGCTCCTCATACAGCATGTACTATTTGTTCTCTATATTTAAGAAGATGGCTGAAAGGTGCACAGAAGGCTTTGCAATTTGATGTACCTATGGTCTGACATGAGCCAAAGGATCATACAATTGATTGTTACTTTTATTTAAAAGTACAGTATGTCTGGAATTTTTAAAAAATCTCAACATACTATAAATTATCCTTTATTGGAGTCTGCAATCAGGCCTGTACCTCACAATAAAATTATTCCAGTTCCTGAGCCACCTGTGACTGTATGTTTCAAAAGCAGTGATGAAGAATCAGGCAGTACTGAAGAAGACAACAATAATTTTGATTTTGAACTATCTTCTAATTAGCCACATCTTACATCACAAGGTGAATTAAATGTCTTGGCTAGTGATTTAAATTTATAAAATAATCAAGCTGAACTGTTTGGATCAAGATTGTAAGGTTGGAATTTACTTCATAAAGTACAAAAACTTTGTTATTCAAAGCCGACAAAAACAACTTTCTCAGTACTTTATTGATGAAAAGTAATTTGGTTTATTGCACAAATATTGATGAGCTTAGGACAAGTTGATGACTTAGGACAAGTTCATAAACCTGAGGACTGGCACCATTTCATAGATTCATTCAAGTATCGTTTAAAAGTGGTTCTACTACATAACAATAACCAATATCCTTCAATATCAATTGTTTATGGTATTGATTTGAAAAAGGCATAGGAAATGTGATGAAAGACATTCTTGAAAAAAAAAAAATTATAAAAAACATAGGTGGAACATATGTAGAGATTTGAAAGTTATAACCATTATGTTAGGCTATACTAAGTACATCTTTTTTCTTTGCGAATGGGACAGCCGAGCTAGGGATAAACATTATGTTACTAAAGAGTGGAAGAAACGAGACAACTCCAAATGGGAAAAATATTTTTCATGAGCCCTTGTTGAACCCAGAAAAATATTTTTACCCCCTCTCCATATCAAGCTAGAACTAATGAAAAATTTTGTAAAAGCACTGAAGAAAGATAGTCCTGGATTTTTATACATCAGGTATAAATTTCCGAAAGTAACTGAAGGAAAAATTAGAGAAGGAATCCTCCTTCTCTAACTATGAATAAAATTCAACTTCTATTCTATGAATAAAATTTAAAAAAATAATAGAATTAAATTTACATTAAATTAAATAAAATAATATTAAAAAATAAATTTAAAGTATTTTGTTAGTCCTCAAATAAGAGAGTTGGTCAAAGATGATGTATTTCTCAAACTACCTTAATCTTTATCTCAAAACTAACCTTCATATCTTTAAATTAAATTTTGATCAAAACATTATTTATAGAATTAGGTTTTAAAAACAATAGCTTTTAAAATCTGACCTCTGAAGCACTCACAAATCTAGACTTTTACATGACTGCCCAAAAAGGAGTGTAATGTTTTAGGGTGTCTGCATGTACATATGTTTGTTCTACCACAGCAGCTCAACAGCCAAACCGATTTAGTTGTATAACCCTGCATGGAATCCTTACATTATGGGTGGAGAATACTTATATATGTATGTTTAATTGTCACTACAAAGCCAAAAAAAAAATCATGTAAATGATTCTAAATGGATAACCAATAGTATTTTCAATATCGATTTATTTGTATCAAAAATAGTTATGTTTTAAGATCTGCTACGATATTGAATGAATGAATTAAGGTAGTAAAATTTATTTTATAATTATTAGACTGTTGTTATTTATTGTTTATAAAAAAAAATCTTATGATTTATATATATATATATATATATATGTTTGTTATACTATTTTGAGATAATTTGTAATGTTTTATTTAAAAAAAAAAAATTGAGAAGTTACTTTTAGCCCACAGACAGAGGAGAATTTTGTTATTTCTTATACTTCTATATGATAAATATAATTTTCATGGCAGACAACTTTATATTGTTCATTACTGTTAATCCTATAGTAAAACCTGCAGCTCAACGGCCAAACCAATTTAGATGAATGGCCTCGCGTTGAAATCCTTACATTTCCTGTAGTATCATAGGCTTTATAAATATGTATGTATGTATATATATGTTTATTTATAAAAATTTATTTAATAGTGGAAATTTTCTGGTTGAGCACAAACTTTATAGAATTAATTAGTGAACTGTGAAGTGTGAGTCTCTATCCCTGTGTTAGCTGAATTTGAATTGAACAATTCGAATCAATCGAATGAATAAAATTAAAAAAAAGAATAGAATTAAATTTACATTAAATTAAATAAAATAATATTAAAAAATAAATTTAAAAAAATTTTGTTTAATAATAAAGTGTTGTGATTACATAATTATTATTGTGATTAAATCATTGTGACTACTTGAAACAATCCTCTGATGACTATCCAAATAAAATTTCATTATTTTTATTCTTTCTTAGAGAGTGTATTTTTCCATAATGAGTCTTGTTTTTATTTAAGTTTAATCTAAAAGAAAAAAATATTTTAATAATATAAAAATTGTAAGTATTTTTCATAGGAAATGACTTTCAGCCCTATGAAAATGACCTATTTATGTAACAATTTTGAGTGACATCTAATTTAATAATATAATTTGGAAAGGTTACAAACTAATGTTTTTTAACACATGTAATTAAGGAACTGAAATTTGGGTATAATTTCAACAACATATAAAGCAACCACTTTAAATTTTAATAAATAATGAAAATATTAATGGAACACTTTCGAAGTATGGGAAGAAAACTAATGAAAGAATTTAAGTATAAATCACAGCAACAGATATTACAAAACAGGTGGAATTATAACGTGCCAGAACACCCCTCTGACTGCATTTTCCAGCCAGAATTCTTTGCAACTGTTCTAGTTTAATTTTTTTTGGACATAAAGTAGCATTTTAAATGAGTACATAATAATTTTATCAATAAATCCAGAAATTTTTATTGTATTTCCATAAATTCAGAGGAATTTTAGTTAGTGTAATTAACTTAAAAATGTAAATTAAATTTCAATTAATGATTGGAATAATAGAACTTGATTTGCACTAGTATTTTATTCATTAGGGCAGTAACTGAAGATTGTAGAAATGACAGCAATTCTTAAAATTTCTTATTCAGAAACGAATATGGAACCACTAACTTGAAGAATCATCAATCAACTATACTTAAAAAAAATGATCAAGTAAGCCGTAATCAAATAATTTTTGTTTAATTTTATTCCCAAGTATTGGTCTGAGAAACATTTAGGATGATTCTAAAAGTGTTTCAGTAAATGAAGATTGACAGCCAACTAGCACTGATCATCTGCAGGCAATCCCATAGATGTGTCAGAGATGCCTATGAACCGAGTATGTGTCTGTCTTATGCCAGAGTCAAATAAGCATACATTGTATTGTTACTGGGATCATATTGGTGCTTTCTATCATGCAAAAGACTTCTATATCATGGTGCTTTCTAGAAAACACAAATAAATTTATAAATGAAGGTTATCGGCAAAACTGTAAAGTATCTTGATCAATCCTATCAGAGGCAGCCTTTCTATGGACTAATTGTTCACTTTTCTTCTTTCCTAACGTTTTCTTATTGTTTATTTCTTTTTCACTGAGAGCAAGTGCCACAGAACTTGGATCAGCCACTCAAATTAAATCTGATATGCCATATGGTGTCTAGTAACGTGCGTTCTAGTAACTAACTGGGCGATTGTTTCTTTACTGGATGTAATAGTTTTTCATTTAAATATTAAGAAGTCTTTAGCTAAACAGGCTTTTAGTTTGTATACAATAACATGATTCGTAAATAACTACTGAAATTTATTAATTAAAATTTTATTTATTTATTAATTTAATAATTAAGATGTAGTAAATAAAATGTAATGTTTCCTTTTGTGTAACTAATTAGACATGACGATAACTGGTATTGATAGATGATTTGAATTAAATATATGAATCAAATTTGATTTTCATTAACAAAGAATATGACATTACTTCCTGCTTTGTAATACATCATCGCTTGTCATTTGTCATGAGGTATATAAACTGGCAATTATTGTTTCAAGTTCCATCATTCCAACAAATTTCCTAATGCAATCATAATTATTGATCGTATGTAACATTAAACAACAATTTTAAGTAACATTAAAACATCTTAAGTAACATTAAACAACAATTCTGGATAAACTGCTTCTCAATATTTCTAAAAAGAAATGGATTTTATTATTGTTTTAGGAATCAATCATGATCATTAGTCTAATAATTCTGACAATATGCATATATGCAAATGCCCAGCCTAATGAAAATATCTCTAAGATTAATTAATTATAGGAATTTATTACTGTAATTAAATATAAGTACGACCCACAGTAACTTATTCTTACTTAAAAACTTTTATTTTCAACATACTATCTATTTCAGGTGTTTTGGAACAATCAAGTGGTAAAATATGATACCTTACCCAAGCTGAATATATCAAATTAATACTAAAATACATGTAATTTTTCTATCTATTAGACAATTAAAAAATCACATATATTAGAATTTTCTGTATTAAAAATAATTTTACAATTAATCTATTAATTATCATATTCTTCAGTTAATCAACCTTAAAGAAGCATAAGCAAATAAATTTACCATTACATTACAGGAATATTTGTTTTATACTTGTCATTACATGACAAGTATATTTATCATAATAATGAGAAGAACAAAACAAATATACTCGTAAATTACTAAATGATAACTGAGAAAGAAACCTACCAGAGATGGAAGTTCCAGAATGCAAAATCTTGTGAAAATGAGACTTAGTTAAGTTTAGCTGGAAAAGATGGATAAATTTTTAAGAGAACTAGTCTTTTTATTTGAGACTGGCCAACAGTCAGCTTTGCAATTATGTATTTATGAGTAGTTTTGGGAACAATTCTTAAGCAGGATTTTGTCATAGAATAAGTTATACTAGGTTCAGCTTATTCTGTGCTCTGATAAGGATTAGAAATAATGAATAAAGATTGGATGATTATTATTAAAAAAAATCCTTTAATTTTTAATGAAATATTTTGTTCTAGTTAATGAAGTAAAAACAGCAATGACAAAATCAATATGGCTAAAATAGCTATTTTTATAATTAAAACTTGTTATTCATAACATCTATAAAAAAAAAAAATATTTGTTTGTACAGTATAAAACACAAAAATCAAAAATGCAAATATAAATCTTCATTCATTTAACTATAACCAATATGCATAAGTTGTGAATAACATAAAAGCTTAGCCCATTTGAAATGCCATATATTTATTAATGCACGTTCATAAAAAATAAAGCATTATGTATTTTTATATAAAAAATAAAAATCAAAGAAAAGAAACAGATGTTCATAAAAATGATGCAAGTACTGATTATCATCGCAAATTGAAATATTCTTTCAAAGCACATAGAATATTTGTAGTGAAGTGAAAAGTTATGAAAAATATAAATTTTTTATCTATATAAAAATGAAGTATAAAAAGAAAGAAATATTTCAGTGTAAGAATATATTTATGATATTCAGATGAAATGATGTGGAATGTTGATTGTGAATCATATTTCTGTTCGTACTAACAGAAGCAATTTTATCATATAATATATGAAGAAATGATTTCTTTTCAATCTAAATTATTTAAATATTTCATGCAACTTATCACATAGCCTACAATAGAAGAATATAATCTTTTAATTTACATATTTCTTTAAATCAATGTAAATAGCAACCACATAAAAAGTATTTTCAATAGTTCAATATTGATTCAGCATAAATAAAAACAAGAATCTAATAATTTCAAGATAAAAGTTTACAATTACTTGAAATTTTATTTTATATCAATTAATTAAGACGAGTAATTTTTCTGTTGTCATAACCATGTTTTATTATTATAATAGATTTGGTTTCATTGTGAATTTTCAACTTTGTATTATTGAAAATTACTAAACTTTCTGTTTAGTTTGGTTCTGATAGGAATATCCATTTTTTATGCACACTCAATAGTAATAATTCTTCTTCTTTTTGTAGCATAATAATCTCTCTGGCTTTGATCTCCTCAACAATCGTTCTCCAAGCCCTCAGTTGCTATCAGTTGCCAGCACTCTCTATTTCCTCACACCCATCAAAACCAGATCCTTCATAACAGTCATCTATCCACCTCTTCCTTGATCTATTTCTCTGTTTTTCAATGCAGTCTTTCTTTCCATATTATTTTGACTCTACTGGTTGCCTCCACTCTTTCAATATGCCCCAGCCAACTTACCCTTTGAGCCTTTATATATTTGAAAACATCGCTTCCCTCTATGAAGGCGCTCAGTTCTTTGTCCTTTTTTGTTTTTTAAAATAATAATAACAGATAATATGTTTACTTAAATAAATACTTGGTATAATTATATTATGAATAATATTTTTAATAATGAGAACAGAAACAGTCCAAAAAAAAATATTTTAAAACATTTAAGAGATTAAGAGTGGCTAATTTCAAATGTGATAGAAAAAATTACTAGCCCGCTGTATGTAGCAAATCATTTCAGTAGTAGTGTACAATACTACAAATGATAACTAAAAATATTACTTGCTAATGCATGCAATTCCACAGTTAAAGGCAATAAAGTTGTAGAACCATCCTTGAATTGAGATTTAAAGCATAATAAATATTTGAAGATTGTAAAACAAAAAAAAAATTAACAAACATAGTAGTTGTTACATCTGTAAATTATATTTAATATTTATACATTAAGAACTTGCATAGTAATTTTACTAGAATTCTGCTAGATAGTTTTAATCATTTTAGCAATAAGTTCATCTCGGTTGATCTTTCAAATAATACAAGGAATAAAGTAATCTAAGATTAAAATATATCCACTAATCAGAATTTATGTTTGTTATGGAATTTTTGAATTAAAACTTAATAACATTTTTAGAAAGTAGAGAAAAATAGTAAAAGAAAAATCTGATGAATTAAGAAATTTAATAAAAAATATTATCTGTTATTTAGAAAAATTACACCAAAAAAGTCACAGTAACTTTTAAAATATTGAAATATGTTTTTGATTGAGAAAGTTGTGTTTAATTTGAAGTAATCTAAAAATTAAAATTTTCTTTTTTCAGGTTTGTTTCGGTGGGAAAGATTAGGTTATTGTTTTAATAAAAACTGTCATAATGATTTAAAATCCAATGACCGAATAAAATCTGAAGGTAACCAAATACTTTACAAGACAGTTTGTGGAGGAAAGGTAAAATTATTACTCATTTTTCTGATGTAAGTAACTTATTATTAACTATTTTATAATGTGATATACAGTAATTTAAAAATAGATGGAAAGAAGCAGAAAACCTTAAAAGATATGGATAGAATGGACAACATGATTGAGCTGAAAAGGTATTATAAAAAACAAAAAAAATAAAGAGTACTTCCCTCGTTCAATAAAATACGTGTTGTGAATCTGTAATACAGGGGTAATATATATGCAAGATAACAGAGAGTGTCTGTCATGATCGATTCAAATCGTATTACAAATGTCTGAAATTATCAAATTTCACAATACACAATGTTAGTAAACCAGAATAATAAAAATAACAAGATCTTATTTCTTTTTTTTCTAGAAATGATTATTGTATTATTTGAATTATCTATTTTATATTTAATTAAATTAATAGTAAAAAATATTTTGTATATTAGTAAATAATATTTTGAGAAAAATATAAATGTTATGATTTGTGAAGACATTGTTCTTTATTCAGAAATCAAAAGTGAATTGGTAGAAATTCTGAATGGTATGGATTTATTGTTAGGAGAGAAATTCAATTTGAAAAAAAAAAAGAGTAAAACAGATGTAATGTAATGGAACATAAAGAAAGTTAATGAGGAATTAAATATTAAGTTATGTGAATGTAATATATCACATGTTACAGAATCTTTGAATTTAAAGAGCAAAATTACAAAGGAATAGGAGTAAAGTAGAAATTTAAAGAAAATCGGGCATCAAAAATTGCTTTATTCAGAAAAACAAGTCTGCTAGTATATCTTATGTAAATCTAAAAATTGAAAGCTTTTCATAAAAATACTTTCATAGAGATAGCACTTTATAGTAGTAAAACAACACAACAAGAAATGTAGAAAGAAAAATAATCGAAGGTGTTGAAATGTGATGTTACAGAAGGATGTTAAAAATTAAATTAACTAATGAAATGTGAAATGAATAGGTTTTAAAATAAGTAAAAGATTAGAAAAATTCAAACTGAATCTTGTAAAAAGATAAAGTAGGTTTGTGACTCATATATTAAGACAGCCAGGTTTAATTAATCTGGTAATAAATGGATGTGTAGAAAGTTAAAGACTATAGAAGATGATGACTGGAATACTAAAAAAATATATTTCAGAATGTAGGATACAGAAAATATGTTTAAGTTAATAAATTAGCACAGAACAGTTAGGAATGGAGAATAACATCATAACATTAAAATCACTAATGACTAAATAAAAACGTTAAAGAAAAGATAAATTAAATACCAATTGAACAAGCATGTTTGTAGGATAATGTATTTATTATCTATAGTATTTTGGTGTCATTTTCAATATGTAACTTCTGCCCTGGAGTATCTGTACATTAGGACATTATTGTTTACAATAATTAGTGATTTTAATAGTTTTTGTTTAGATTTGTTTTAACAGAAAACTGTACCAAACTAAAATAATTCCATTAACATCAATTTCTATAGCTCAGTACTCTATCAATCTTATTATGGACAGGACCAGCCCTAGGCGGTAGGTGAGGTAGGCGATTGCCTACAGGGGCAAAATTTAGGAGCAGCAAAACCTCCTGAACTAGAGAGCACAAAAAAAAATAAACACAAACCACAAAAATACATTTTGATTATTTGAATCTAGAAAATAATATTATTTACTATTTATTAGTTTAATAATATTATTATTGTACTAGTTTCATTTATTATTTTAAAAGTATATTTAAATTATCTCTGAAAATAGCAGGTACTAGTTTTAGTTTGTAAGTTTGTTGTTGTAAGCTCGTTAAAAATGTAAATTTTGTTTTTCAATAAAACAATTTTCTGTAAACTTGTATTAGTATTATTGTCTTAATTCATTTTCCCGGTTAACATAGTTCTTTCATAATTCTGTTTTTTTTTTAAATTTTAAGATTTTTTTGAGGCTTGGAGGACGCGATTTTTTGAGTTTGTGTATGATGGCAAAAACGCTAGGGCTGGCCCTATTATGGAGTAGAGTTAAATATTTAAAGAAACTAAGGTTCACCCTTAAATGTCAGGCTATCAGTATCATATGATAAGGTAAGGCATTATTTCATAAACATAGTTTTTAATTCTTAATATTTTACCTTGTTTTTTATTACTAAGATTAAAGATATTTTCAAAATGTGTCATGTTACTAATTTGAATGACTATGAAATATTGACTGCAGTTATACTGAGCAAAAAATATTAGTCTGTAAAAAATATCACTGTATATCTATGTGTGTAAAAATATTAGTGCAAAAAATGTAGTTTAGTGGTGTTATGTTTTTACACTCAACACAAATACATCTACTTTTCCCACTGAATGATAGATCTTCTACTATGCTCTTTGTTCATACAATAGTTTTTATTAAAAAAACTACCTGAGTTCTCTCTAGTTCATATCTTTCCTCTGGCCTCTATTATTTTCATAAATCTCATTTGCATTTTAAAAATTTATTTAAATTAATAAGGGCAGAATCAACAAAAAAAAAAGAAAAGAAGAATAATAATTAAAGAAAACAATTTTTTTTCTGTATTGAAAGAAAGTTTTTAGTCTGTAAAATTTTTTAAGTAAAGTCAAATTCTTATTTTTTTAAAATGAACTATTTGGTATGAGGAAGTTTTTTTATGCTTATAACAAGATTGTAACATTCATATCATTATGTCACTGCTCTACAAATTATTCACAAGATTAACATATTAATATTATTTAATGAAAGTAAGATGTTAGTACGAAATAGAGCAGGTTCATAATAATTTGTATTGGTAAATTCCTTTAAGTGTCATATAATATAAAAGATGAAAGGGAGTATATACATAACAGAGGAATAGTGTATATATATATAAAGGAGAAAGGACAATTTTAGGGATCAAACAGATTTCCTATCTGTTTACAAAGCAGGTTTGTCATACTTGAAGTTCTAAAGCAGGTATGACTACTTGATTGTTGGTCAACCAATGTGAATCAATGTTAGCTTTGGTCTGTCCTCAAAACCTGTCTCTTATCCCACTTACCATATATTGCTTTCGATGTTGTAACAATCGCATATAAATTACAAAAGCCTTTTAACTCTGTTTAAAATAGTTGTATATAAAACTAAAACTGATGAAATAGCCAAAATGGTTATGCACAGCAGTTGTGGTATTAAATCATTCAAATGAATTGAATTAAAAAAAAAGTTAAATAACAAATATAAGAAATTAACTTCAAAGAAAATATTCTGTAGAATAAAAAGAACCTTGAAAATATTTTAGGAAATTTTTAAATTAGAATCTTTTTGTGATTTATTCAGTTTTTGTAAATAAACGTCATTATAAATATATTACATCACCATATACAATTATAAATAAAAAAAACATATGCATCAATTGTGTATTAGCTAATAAAGTCAAGCTTCAAACAAATTACAATGTTCCCACACTGTACTTATATACAATTACATTAAAAATTACAACAAAATATTTTTTAATTCACAATTTAGAATCTGCTACTGAAAGTTATTTGAAACACATATTTATATACATGTTGAATGAGATGCAGATAAATTGTTTTTTTTTTTTTTTGTATATTTAAAAATTCATTGTATGTTTCTAGTATGAGTATATTTCCATAACAGAAAATTTTTAAATTTATTTGAAATAAATTAGTGGAAAGAGTTTTTTAAAATAATTCTTCAGTTTGCAAAGGAAACATAATAAAGCCCTTTATTCTAAGCCAAAGTATTGTGCTCAGTTATTTGAAAACAATTCATCTGTCTGGTTTGCTAAAGGTGGATATAGTTATTTTTTAAAAGTAAGTGAACATTCTCTTTAGCAAAGACTGTACATTCATAAATTTAAACATAAGAATAAGTTAACATATTATATTTTCTAAATATCAGTCAACATGATTCATATGTGTAAACCCCAGATAAATGATCTGACAGTCCATTTTTTATCTTAAAAACTCATTCTGAGTTTTAGAGGAAGTCCTAAGAGATGACATAATACTTTATATGGGAATATATGTTGGCATAATAAATATTTAATAATGATAACAAGATTAATATTTTATTAAGACACTTCAGAGCAAAACAAACAGTTTGAATTTGTTAGAAATGAAATCAGTTTCATCATCATCATCTTATCAGAACTTTTCAACTAATAAACATCCAGAAACTTTGCTTTTTGGGCGGCAAAAATACTATTGTTAACATTAATGGGGAATTTTTCCAAATGATCAGCATTATTACGTCTACCTGAATGAGTTCTGCAGTAGGCAGGTTATATTTGGCATGATTTAATTAATTAAGTTAATTTATGATATGCATAACAACTTTAAAAATAATCTGTTTATGTAAGAGGATGTTCTATAATATAATATTTTCTCATTTATAAAATGGAGTCAATATGGAAAAATTGTATAATAATTATACAAATGTGAAAATGTAATTCTAAACATTTATTTTTATAATAAATCAAGAAATTTTAATATTCCTTCTAAAATTAGAAATTTTATAAAAATGTAATAGATATAATAGAGCTGATATCATTCTGTACTCTAAATATTTTGTAAGCTGTAATATCAAGAGACACCTTACAAAATTATGATTTTTTATAAATTACCTACATAAAACTACATTTTCATATTACATGGCTAAGAATCAAGAGACCAGAGTCAAGAATATGTAGGTAAATCAACACTCTCAAATTGTTATTATATAAAACAAGAATAGAAAAATAATTATATGTTGAATAGCTCATGTTAGTTCATAAATATGCAAATCTTGATACAAACTAGAAAGCAGGATAAAAAATTATAAGCAAGAGGTTGATAATGAATTTGTGGTGGGATAAATGAAAAGGTTTAAACAAATATAAGCTAACTGAATAAATTTCTAAATGCAGTCCTTTGAAATTAATCTTCTACAAGTAATCAACTACTTCCTATCTGAAAAAAGAAGTGCAGGACTTATCACATAATGTCAGAAAAATATTAAGATAAGGATTGTTTGACAGCCTTTTATAAGGATAAAATAAATATTTTAAAAACTGACAATCATAGGGTTATATAATTGTAGTATAATAACAATGAAGAAAATCAGAAAATAGCTCAGTTTCTACTTTCTGAATTTCTTTTTATAACTGAATTGACTAATTCTGATATTAGACTAAACCAAATTTTTCTTCTTGAATGAATCTGCCAAACATTCTTTCTTTGCTTCAGATAAACATCATCATCTAATTTGATCTTGAAGTGTGGAGTTTTAGAAGAATAAAAATAAAATAAAAGTAATAAAATATCAGTTACTAAACTCTCTGTTATTTGTCTTTCCGGCTTTTTATTGCCCCCTCCTCCCACAAAGCTTGCATACGCTATGCAGAAATATTCTTAAGGATTTTTTTTAAAATTCCTAAATCTGTATATGTTAATAATAAATTTATCTTCTTTGCAAAGATTTCTATTTTTGTTCTTATCTTGTTTTATGACATTCTCACTTCATCCACCTTGAATAATTTTCATGGCCTGAACAAGAAAATTCTTTCTTCTGGAATATAAACTTTTCTGATGTAAATATACATTCTACCATTATGTTCTTTTTAATCTTTCTTTTGCTCTTATTTTTTCAAATTAACTCTTTCCTCCAATAATTTAACTAACAATATTCATAATATGGTTGTATTATTATCAGTAGCTTTCTCAAATTTTCTTTCTCAAATAAGAGACAAATGAGTAAGACTTTTGATACTCCTTTCCCATTGCAGTTTGCCATTCTTTGATTTCTACTCCAATTACAGACTGCTTACCACAGCCTCATACATCCCTACCACATTGATCTTCCTCATTATAATACAGATAACTCTTCTTTCTCTATATTTCAGTCTTTAATTTTTAAAAAATAGTTCCTTATTTTCAACATCGTAACATGTTTTCTCAAGATCTACAATTATTATACAGGTAAATTTATTTATCTCTATGTACAATTCCATCTAGCATTTTACTTATCTAAAAAACTTTCCTAGTTAGAACTTTGGATAAATGTGATATCCATTTTATGAAGAAATATCACTGAATCAAGATGGTAGTAATCTTAGCACTTGTATATTTCTTCTTTGTTTGGGGTTGTACATTTGCTGAAAATTTGAAGAGATTTTCAAAGTTTTAAATATGTTTTATTTTAACTTCTACAAACTAAATTAAATTTAACTTAAATAGCATAGCAACTATGGCAGCAAACTATGAACACTTATTGCTCTAATCTTCTTATAATAAATTGTAAGTGAATTCTCGGCACTATAATCAGTTGTCAAAATTCTATTATTAATAATAAAAAGAATCTTTCTGAACTCATTAACTATTTCTTTTTCTTTGAAATAACAGGCCAGTAATTTTTCATCACAGTATATTCCTATATATTCTTGTCATTTATTAGCTCTTTCCATTTATTTTCCAGCTGCACTCAAAAATAGTATCTTCAAGTTTAAATTCTCCAAAAATTCTTAGTTATTTTCTAACATTAGTTATTCCTACTTTTGCTGAAGATATTTTATCTTCATAAAATAATAAGTTTTCTTCTTTTTTTATCTATTATAAAATAATTAAAATAATGTCCACATTATATTTTACTACAGTTTCAATTACAACAATCAAGTAAATAACAGGTATTTTTACTTCCTATGTAGAAATATTACCCATAAAATTACTTTACAAAATAAAAAGTGATTTAAAATAGAATATTACAAAATTTCTTTAGAGTAATGTATTACGAAATTATTTTATCAAATATTTATTTTTTTATCTTTATATATATATATATATATAATTCTTCTGTCCGTGTGTATGTAACTGAACTCCTCCTAAACGCCTAGACCGATTTTGATGAAATTTTTTGTGTGTGTTCCAGTGGATTCGAGAATGGTTTAGATTCACAATTCAGTCCACTGG
>JAAAKQ030503934.1:0-20220 GCA_010016005.3 Zanna intricata | reverse complement strand
ACATCTACATCTAACCTATCCATTTCCCTTTTTAAATTTTCTAACCTACCAACCTGTTTTAGACTTCTAACATTCCATGCTCCGACACGTATAATGTTATTTTTTAGTTTTCTGGTGACCCCTTCCTTAGTAGTCCCCACCCAGAGATCCGAACGGGGGACTAGTTTACCTCTGGAAATTATTTTTTACCAAGGAAGGCACCACCATCATTGATTTTGAAAATGCAGAGCCACATTTTCTTGGAAAAAATACAACTGTAGTTTTCCATTGCTTTCCAGCTATTCTGTATCACTGAGCACGCAAGAATCCCCCCCCCCCGCCATCTGCAAGGTCTCAAGATTCGCAGAGGGAGATATGAGTAACATAGATCATTAAAATATTAGGTAATAAACTTATGTTATAATCTATGCAGTAAATAATCACATGTAATTTTTTTAAGTGTGAAAGATAAGATCTATCTAAAATTAATTATTACACCGTAATGGAAAATGAATTTTTTTTTTTTAAATTTGAGCACTGACTAATTAAAACAATTTCACAACTCTGGTGTTTAAAATCAATTTATGCAACTGATGGGTTAAATTCATCAAAATAAAAAAAAAAATATTATGCATTATAATTTCTTTATAACAACAATTTGTATTCTTTTGTACTTCCTTTTCTATGTCAATTTGTAATGAGTTTGCACCTTGAGAACATCAAATTTACAAACTATCAACAAAATTTACAAGACTAATATTGTCCTACACAATTTCCTCCTTACACACTACCCTAATTTATCTTGTAATCAAACGCACTTGCTTAAAACCGTGTTTGTTAATGGTACCACTAATAAGTTTCTTTAAGGCAGGTAAATTAATTAGAACCACAATTTCAAAGACCTTTTCCAATCACCAGAATGAAGTCTTTTAGTATATAGAACAGATCCTCTGAAATCACATAACCAATAAACAATTGCTTAACTGCAAAAACTACTTTCATCTGCAAAATTCACAACGTCAAATTTGATCAATTCATTTATAAGAAGGTTTACAAAACATTACTTCCACATCACTTACCTTGTGCAAGTCATTCATTTACCTTGTGATAACTAAATGAAACAAATACTAATAATTATCAAACTTATTTTTTATTAACATTAATAGAAATAATAGAACACAAGATGATAATAAAGCTTGCTCAGAAGAACTGACTAAAGCTTACTCATAAGAGGGTTTACAAAACATTACTTCCACATCACTTACCTTGTGTAAGTCATTCATTAACCTTGTGATAACTAAATGAAAAATTTGCCTAACTAATTGAAACAAATACTAATAATTAGCAAACTTATTTTTTATTAACAGTACTAAAAATAATAAATCACAAGATAATAATAAAGCGTACTCGAGATAAAACATCAGATTCCAAAAGTTTCTTTAAACCTTCTTCCGCTTCTTTCCATTGTTTGTTCCTTTGCAGCAATAATACTTTTGTATACTCAGCGACAGCTTTTTCTTCCTACACCAATAACAAATTGGTAGAAAAAATTTATTTCTAAGCTTACAGTTAAGTTTTACATACAACAAATTAAAACCTATATTAGTGCGGCAATTATTAAACACAAACACATTAACTTTGCGAACTTAACATTTATATAAAAAGTTAAAAGGATTAGTTTTTAACATAAGAAAAATGCAATGCAATGCCCAAGATAGTACCTTAAAAACTGATGATGAATCCATCAATTTGAAAAAGGTTTTTTAAGCATATTGTAAGCTTGCATTGAGATTACTATTAAGTTGGCATGTTGCAGATGATTCTATTGATAATTGTTGACTGCAATATACTGGACAATTGGTTACATTAATATAAATATATTAATGATAAATAAAATAATTTAATATATATTTAATTTTATTAATATAATCCACCTAGTACAAAATACTTAATAATAAATACTTACATGGAGGAATAATACGAATCTTAAAAAGATTAAGTTTAGTACAATAATTTTTTTTCTAACATGAAAATCATTCTCAACACATTTTTTCAATATTTATATTTTAAATTCTATTACTATAAACAACCTAATACAGAATATTGAAATAAAACATGAATATAAGATATGTCTTATCTCAATATTCTTTATTAGATAGTTTATATTAATAAAATTTAAAAAATAACTTTACAGAGCAATAATATGAATTATCAGTAGCTTAGGTTTGGGGAAAGACTATCTGCAATTTTGAAAACATAAGGACAAAAGTAAGGTCTTGGTAGTCAATTCAATTTGTAATTGGGAGAAAACTGTAACTGGCATTAAAGATATGAAGATTGTTCAATAATTAGTGATAAATGACTACTGAAAAGTTATTTATTCATTAACAATGAATCTATTACTACTTTTCAACATAGTCGCTGGCTACATTTAGACACTTGTCCTGTCTTTTCCTGAGCTTTCTTATTCCAGTAGTAAAGAATTGTTCACTTTGGTTTTGTGAGCCATTTTTTTTTTTACTATATATTTGACCTGCTCATTACTAAAGAGCTTGGTACCATGTACCTTCTCTTTGAAAAGACCAAATAAAAAAATAAAACTGATGGTGTGAGAACAGAGCTGTAAGATGAATGTGGCAACATCTACACCAAGCCAACCTATGAGTAGCTTCCCTTGTCTTTACAGAGGTATGGGAATGGGACTTATCATGCAGAAGAATTATGCCTTTTACAAGAGAACTAGTATGTTTCCTACTTATGATACATATTTTACTTTCTAGCATGTCAATAAAGTGGAATTTTATAAATTATATTAAAATATATGTTTCAATATAAATATATATATATATATTTATATTTCAACTGTTAATAGTTAAACATTATAACACAAACACAATAGATGATATCTTGTGCAGGCAGATTGCTTAAGATACAGTATTGAAGTTCTCTTGTACAACTATACACGTTCTTTTATTCTACTGTAAAATGGATCCATACATGAAACATTTAGTTCACAATATATTCATCAGGTGGGTACACCATATATTGAAGCTGTCCGTTAGTCATTCGTAAATCAGACCAATACTGTGTTTCAGGTTTACAATTTCATCGTTTCTGATTTGTGGATAGTATTTTTCAATAATACAGTATTTATAAATATTATATATATTTTTTCTTTTATTATTTTTACAAAAGAGTTAAAATACATTAAAAGTTCCTGGTTATTAAAACTTGAACTAACCTTTCAGTTTTTTAATAATTTTTAACTTCTAAGGTTCTAGCATCATTTTTTTTTTTTTTTTTTTTATTCCTTATTCTCTTCTGTATTTGAAATAGTAAAATACTCATTTTTGAGTTTATCTAATTTCTAATTGTAAATAAATTCTAAACTAACCTTTTTTTTTTTCATAATTCTACTATACTTGAGACTTCTCCTTACAGTTGTTCATTTCCATCTTGAAATATTGATTTTGTTTATAATTTATTTATTTTTTAAATAACAGATTCAATATTTTTCTATATACTGTGGAAATAATTACTTTACGACTGTACTTTAAATCAATTTCTAAATGTTACTGAATCACAATTTACAATTTTCCCTGAAAATGTTCTATTTCTAGATCTGAACAGTACCAATCAGTTTATGACAAAAATTATCTAAAAATAATTCCTACTGTCATACGATAAAAACAGTTAAGGTATATATAACAGCCTTAAATGATATCTTAGGGCAAGCTAACTTAGAATCATTAACATTCTGCATCAATAATGTACAAATATTGTCAATAGACCTCTTACACATACTGTTTGTTAAATCTCTTACACATCAATCAGATTCATTTATGTAGCATTTTTGCAACTGCTGTCACAACATTTACTGTTTTGAAAAGAGATCTGACCAGTGAAAATTATCTCATTGAAAACAATAATGAATGTCAAGTAGCAATTTTTTTGGCCAAGCACGTTTTTTCTTTTTGAACTAAAATGAGAAAATCTTAATTCACCCATCAACTGGTACATATACATAGCAGAAACCTGAGAACACTTTCTTTTAACCTACATGAAAGATATCCCTGTGATACTTGTACATTTATCTATCTCCTTGAAAATGGAGAAAGACATTATTTAAATTCAGAGAAAGTCAAAGAAAAAGTTCAACAACCTCCTAAAATGACTCCTAACAGGATTTTTTTGATCAGTATAGCAAAGATGCGTTTGTAAGAAAACTTTACTACTTTGAAATTCATTCAAATTATTAGTGGGACAATAAATAATGGGCTAGAAGGAAAAAAGCAGTTTATGGGAGTTTTACAAACATAAAAAAGTATGATATTATAGAGTATTTTTACAACTAGCTCATCCTAACAAATATTAATGTCATTACATAATGTTTTACCTTGCCTATGCTGTTCAGTATAGTACACACACTTCTGTAATGAAATTATTCCAGTTAGCTATTATATCTGGACCCATACCCAATTCACAGCAACCCCAAGCAGCACTTGATAGTTCAAACACATACTTATATAGATAACGTATGACTGTCATGAACCTGAGGTTCAATTATTTGTCATGAACATCTGTAAAGATGTTCAACTTGCAAGTACCATTTGTTGTAATGCCATACATTATCTTTAATGAAAAGACAAGAACATGTTCATTTTGACATGTCCTGGCTCTCACTAGAATGCCAGACAATTACAGGAAAATGGCAGTTAGTCAGCAAATTCCAAATATTCATGTTAAATGTCAGTAGCAAAATTAAATTGCTTTCATGATAAAACACACAATAACAATTCTAAGTAACTGGCTGTAGTAAATTAAATATGGTTACAGATTAGTATTTACATCTTTGTGATAAGGAAACTTATCTTATCCTTTAAAAAAATAATCACTGGTGTATGTAATAAATCCACTGGGTTGGTCTAGTGGTGAACATGTCATTGCAAATAAGCTGATTTTGAAGTCGAGAGTTCTAAGGTTCAAATCCTAGTAAAGGCAGTAACTTTTACAAGGATTTGAATACTTGATTGTGGATACCGATGTTCTTTGGTGGTTGGGTTTCAACTAACCACAAATCTCAGGAATGGTCGACCTCAGACTGTAAAAGACTACACTTCATTTACATTCAAACATATCATTCTCATAAGTAAATATCTTACAGTGGTTCTGGAGGCTATGAAAAAGAAAAAAAGGGGCGTCTATAATTTTATTTTTAATTTGTCCTCTCAATAACAGAAAACTATACAGATGAAAATATAAACTTAGCTTACTTTGATGAAAAGAATACAATAATTAAAATATAATAAGAAATTCACTGTTCTTTATATCTATGTAAACATTCAAGACCTTAAATCTAAAACAGCTAATTGGTCTAATGTAAGGGAAATACAGAAAACAAAAAAGATAATTGTATTCTTTATGAATAATCTGGTTTTGGAACAAATTAACTGAAAGGAAGGAAGTAATCAACAAATTCAATGATACCACTTTAAATGAAGGCAATTCTGTTTATTATCATATCTAATTTTAGATTTTCAAGAACTGGCTGAATAAACTTCTCAAATACTAAAATTAAAACTTAGCTGACCCATTGTGTTAAAAAGAAACCTCAATCCTTTGTATCTCAGTAGTACTTTACTTCAACTCATATCTTTCAAAGTTTATGATCAATGCTAAGATTACTTGAAGTTTTCATGCAACTTAGCACAATTATGTGTGAAGATTTAAATAGTATCTTGAATGTCAAATTATTGGCACACAAAAAAGGGGCTTATTTTGATTTTGTTCCAACCACTTTAAATAAAATTAAGTTTCTTTTAAAGTTTTTTTTTGTTTAACCTCCGGAACCACAGTTAAGTATATCTTCAGAGGATGAGAAGAATGAATTGTAGCGTGTGTGAAAAATGTCATACCTGACTGGGATTCGAACCCGGGACCTCCAGATGAAAGGCCAAGACACTACCACTCCGCCACGGAGGCTGGCCGAAGAGTTTTAAAGTGTTAATGTTATACTGTTATGCTGCACTGTGAGTATTCTAGCCAATTAGCTACAGTTAGTGAGTTATTAAGACTGGTTGTGATGCTAATCCATTCTGTAGAGGTTAGGGTTAAGGTTTAGAAATAGAATTAAGTTTAAGAATACAATCTCACAGGACACTTGACCAAATTGATAAACAGAAACGCAGTCATTACAAAGGAAGGCTACATCACATGTTTCATACTATTAGTCACATTTATAACAGATAATCACGTTACAAAAAACACTATACCTTTAAAGGCCAACTCACAGTTCGACTCTGATGACTATTAAGATAAATGTATTATTTTTTTCTATCTCCACAAAACTCCAAGTTTAACCTTAACCCCAAATTCTCTCCACAGAACAAATCAGCATCTTAAAAGGTCACCATAGCTCATAATCTGATAGGTAATTGACTAGGGTACTGATAACACAGTGCGGACTTTGATCTTGCACAGGAACCTCATTTAAATTTGCTTTTCAACACCTAGATCTTGTTTTCTTGATCCTAAACACATCTATTATGGTATTATAAAAGTATGATTAAGAATTAAAGGTGATCAAGTAATTGGTCAGAATTTCCAATAAACGTTTAATCTTCATTAATGTTTCTCAATTTTTATTTAGTATTTTAATATATTTAATTTACTATTACCTAAGTATTTATCTTTTAACAGTTATGATAACTGTTATTTAAATTTCATGAAATTTAACCACATAAATTTCTTATTTTATAATTAATTTTTTTGTGTTCTGATTTAAGATTTTACCATAGTTTCTCTTTATATATCCAGGTTAAATCCTGGGACAGTTCCTGTCTTTCTAACGAGTAGCACACCTATCCCATTTCTAACATATGATGTATCAGAATAAAATTATTTATCTATATATACTAATGTAATCCGCTAAACTAATTTTTTCTGGGCATACACTTGGAAACTTAGGTATCATTTTGGTGTTGAACTTAAAAACCACTAGCAAAAAATTATCCCACACAAAATTTTTTTAATTAAAAAAAGTTTTATATTATGCTATAATATAAAAATTCGTAATAATACAGTTTACAGGCGAACATAATAGTATATACGCTTCAATAAAAACAGACATTAAGATTCTCTCTTTATCTGTTTAGCCTCCGGAACTACCGTAAGATATTACTCCAGAGGACGAATGAGGATGATATGGATGAATGTAAATGAAGTGTTGTCTTGTACAATCTTAGGTTGACCTAACTCTTGAGAAGTGTGGTTAATTGAAACCCAACCACCAAAGAACACCGATATCCAGGATCTAGTATTCAAATCCGTATAAAAATATCTACCTTTACCAGGATTTGAACCTTGGAACTCTCGACTTCGGTTATCAGCTGATTTACGATATAGCATTAACTAGACCAACCCGGTGTGCTAAACATAAGGATTAGCTGAAACAATGTCTACCATGCTTATTTATTGAATACAATCAATTATAGATCTCTCAAACTATAGGTTATTTACCAATGCTTCTCTGGTGACTGGCGGATTTTCGACATCCCCATCACTTTCTTCAGATGAAGAGACATTTAAGGCTTTAAAATGAGCTAACGTCATGATGTTGACAAAGACTTTAATATTAAATAATCATAACCAATCGTAATGCCGGCTTGTATCTGCAGTCAATTAACATTCATTTTATAAATAAATATGCAAATATTAATACAGCAACTGATTAATATCTAACAATGAGTTAATTTTATAGAAAGTCTTAAAATTTAGAAACTATTAAACCAAGCATAAGATAATTCTACTTAAAAAAAAAAGCACTAAAACGAACATTAACCACAAAATTTACAGTTTAATATTAAACAACTTGTCACACAGCCTCTTTTATCAATGGCTATACTTTTCACTGGGAATGATCGATTATCCTAGTACTTGGGTTTTGTAAGACTGTTACCGATAATTCAGTACAGAAGTGCAAAAAAAATCACAAACGGAAGCACGCGGTTAATTTTTTTCTTCTTAAAAAATAGCTTTCAGATTAGGGCGAGATAAATATTATATTTTATACTGAAAACATTAACTCTTCCAAATGTAATAAAACTATCCAATGTAACAATTTCAGAACTCGCTAAGTTAACATTTATCGGTTGAGTGAAAAGTTATAGGTTCGGCATTTCTTCTTTTGTGGCACTCTGAATCATTTAAAAGTAAAGATCTTCGGTCTATTAAAAACCAATCATATTTATTAAATTATTTAAGTAAACAAAGACTATCAAATTTTATAACTTATTTTTAATTATTAAAAATTGTAAACGACTCGCTTTCGAATCAGTACAAGTTCAATGGAATTTTCAGTAGAACTGATATAAACAGACTGTGAAATCCCTTACTTGATGTATAATTAATGGAGACAACCTAACTATATATGTTATTGCGTATGTTGATTTTGATAATTTAGTGTAATTCTAAATTTTATATAAAGATTAAGACTTAGTTTCTTACTTGATAGGAGTTAAATTTGATTAGTAACTTGATGCATTTACACCAGTCCGAATTGTTACATTAGTCTTTTGGTCGATTTACCAGTAAGTTCCAACACGTTTTTAGTGTGTAGTTTTACCGAAAATTACATATGACTGGATCTTTTATTACAAATAAGCAGGGATTTTCCTCAGTTCTAACAATATAAGTTGAACGTCGGTAAGATCATCGAGAAACTTTCTTACGATCGGACAATTCACATCGAAATTTTTTTAGGGTTCGCGTTACAAGCTATAGTTCCCAGGCTCTTGAAGAATGGCACTCGAACGTAATATAATATCTCTACTATAAGCACAAGTTTGTTAACTGCCACGCCAAATCTCATTAAATATTGGCCAAAAATGTCCATTATTGGACAGAACCTGAATAATTACTATATGACATTGAACAACATCTCTTACCCCTTTAGTCTGGTATAAATTCATAGAGTAATTTTACAATCTGTTAATCGTTTTATTCATTAAGCTTTGTTTCCAGCGTGAAATCTTAAACCAGAGTTTCCAGAGTTAAATCTTAATCTTCCTCAGGCAGTAAAGTACAGCCCAATGGAACTGTAATGCTATTAACACGGTCTTTAGTTTTCTACCAGTTTGCGAGTGGTTATTTCACCATTCACAAACTGCAGTTCAACGACTATTTGCAAATTCAGCGTAGCAGTCACTATTAAACCCATCAAAAGAGGCCTGCTCAGAAAAAAAAAATTGTAAAAAAGTTAACTTTAAAAACTAAGTATCAAAAAGAGTACTGGACCCTACATTAATTTTGAATAGGATTTGTGTTAACGAGTCCTTAATATCCATAGTATATTTTTTTTTTAGTAAGCTGCATCAGCTGAAACTTTAATGGTATAATAATGAAATAAAAATGACTATGCATTTACAATAAGAGCTTAGTAATATCCCTTTTTTTGTTTGACACTAATTTTTTTGCTGTTTCTCTAAACTGTTCATCTGATCTGTTTTCTGCTAGACTTAGACCAAATATTGTAATTAAAATAAATAAACAGAGCAGTGTTATAAACCTATAAATAAATCTTTTATTCGAATTGGTACATAATAATATAATGTGTAAATCACATATGATGTACAATTTATGTATCTGGCGGGATTAAAGTCCATATTAATTATTTGAAATAAAAACATGTGAAGATGGTGTACAATTAATATAATTGGATAATATAGACTCTTTAATGTAAAAGAGGCCCCTTCACTTATTTTAGTCTGTAAATAATGGCCATTGGAAAACATATGTAAATTATTTTACAGGTATTGAAAATTATGTCCATCCACTTCTATGGACATAACGTGTCCATAGACACGTTTGAGTTGGGCAAATCTGTTACTTGTCAACACGTTTGGTCATGTTCTTCGTTACTTTTGTCAGCTGTACCTGTATATTTCCTGAATGACATTAGCAATATCTGTCTCAGTTCATACAACAATTTAAGTGAGATTGTTGTTATAAAAACTCACTGAAGTGAGTGGATTGCTTCTATAAATAATTTCTTTTAAATAATTGCACAGAAATATGTCTGGACTAGTTAGATCAAGGGATTTTGGTAGCCACAATCTTTTACAAATAATTCTTCCACCAAAAAAATCCTGTAGCATCTCCATATTAGTGCAATCTGACCTGCAAGTGATGATGTCCTGTAGCAACCATCAGTCACGCTCATACTCTTGCAGTAAGTCCATTAACTGTTGGATAATTCCTTGGTTGACAAGAACATCACAGTTTAAAAAAACAAATTTGTCACCTTGAAACCGCACGCATACATCTATTTTTTATTGGTATAGGGGAGATGATTAAAAGAAAATGTGCGGATTTTCACTACCACACATCTCGAGTACTAGCCGCTGAAATGATTAGTAGTAGTTGCTAGCCGCCTACATGTTTATGTGATAACAAGTACGAGTTATTTAGTAGAAACTCGGGCCACCTTCGGCTATGACGTCACAAAGTTTGACCGTTGCTCCTTCGATTCTTTGGTCTTTCGGAGATCATTCGAGCAGGAAAACGTGCCGTTTGAAACAAAAGTTCATCCGACCAACATGTGATTTCATTGTTATCATCCTCCATCATGTTTCTGAAATGAGCATAACGTTTGGCGTTACTTTAGGGGAATGCAAAGAAAAATAAATTTCGTTTCATTAAGAGTAAGCAATATTTTAACGGCTAGACCTTGGACTTGGACTATTTCGACTTTGGATACATTAGAATAACTTCTGAATAACACTTTTCACTGGTGCTTCATTTTCCCTTTACTTTCACCTACACACAACATCAAATTTAGTTTCTAAATAAGTTTTTATCAACAATATACATTCTTCTACAGCTAACCGCATTTTAATAAACAACTCACGATTACGCAACATTGTTCAAAAGCCAATACCAACTTGCCGGCTTTGCATTGTGGTTTATGTAAAATAAAATACGTCTCGGCATAGACACAAATGAGCAGGCTATAAAAGTTCTTTTCACTGCAGTTCCAGTTGGACCAACATCTTCCTCATTATTTTACCCTTCTCACAGTTATATATGCATTTTAACAAAGATACGTAATTCGTGCAAAGTAGGGTTGGGAGAAACGAATCATTGTAATGATTTAAATCACACAAATCGGTTAGTAGTCGAGATTGGAATTACTGATTCGAGTCATACGAATCTTTCGCTGTATCCGAAGTCAATTATTAAGAACTAACTGAACACTTATAAGGAATATTTTTATGAATCGCAGCAATGCAATGCTAAAAGTCCTTGACAGCCACTTTTGTTTAAAATACCGGTAAACAAAAATAAAAATGATTTGTATCAGCACATTATATTAGTTTATATATTAATTTTGTTTCTCATCGCTCAAGCAGTAAGGTTGTGCAAGTGAACGTATAGGAACCGTTATCATGGGCACATTTTTTAAACTTTTTTTATTTAAATATATTGATTTATTAATAATTATTAACCTACGTAAAAAATTTTGAATTAAAATGAATTAAAACGAAATGTACATAAAATTTTATTTCACTAATAACTTACTATTTTTTGTAAATTTCTTTCTACAGTCAGAAATTAATAAATCATCTGTTTTTAAATTAAATCTTTTTACTTAAATCATTTTGTTTTTAAATTAAAATTTAAGTTAAAAATATATATACATAAAGTCGGATTCGAACCGATGTGCCTTTCCCTTGTGAAAGCCAAATATTTCATTATTTAAAATTTAATTTGGCTATAACTCTGGAAGCAATGAAAATAAGTACCAGTTATGATATATCTTTGAAGAGCTCTCAATGAGGACTTATTACTGTAGTTAAGTCCAAAATCCAAATTTCTTGGATTTTCGGCTTTTTTGACACTTTTGGTCTAGTCGATTGCAGTCAAAAGGGGAAGTGTACAACTAGATGTTACAACAGCCCTAAATCCAGCTAATGTTAAAAAATATTGCAATGATTTCATTTTTAATAATCGCTGTAAAAGTATGCAATTATATGTCAACAAGTGAATAATAAAGCAGTGGGTGGGACTTTACTAATTTTCTGGAATAACCATGTTTGATTTGATGTGGTGATTAGTTTATTTACGATAATGCATTGGTAAGCAATTAAATCATCAACAATTTCTTCATTTTATATTTTACAGCCCACGTCACCAAACAGGCCGCCTGTCTGCCGACGTCATTACTAATTGACTGCAGCTGTTTCAATAAATAAATAAGTTTCAGATCACTGACACCGATTCGTGAGGTATGGAATGATTAATTGCACAAGACTTGATGTGCACCATTAGCAGTCGGGAGAGTAGGATTATATGTGTTCAGTTAGATCGTTCGAGTCTACCTGGTTGGTCTAGTGGTTAACGCGACATCGCAAATCAGCTGATTTCGAAGTCGAGAGTCTTAGGTTCAAATCCTAGTCAAGGTATTTACTTTTATACGGATTTGAATACTACATCGTGGATACCGGTATTCTTTGGTTGTTGGGTTTCAATTATCAACCACACTTCTACAGTCAAGTATTACATCAGAGGATGAAGATGAATGATGTGTAGCGTAATGGTAGTTATTTTTACACGGAATTGAATACTAGATCGTGGATACCGGTGTTCTTTGGTGGTTTGGTTTCAATTAACTACACTTCTCAGGAGTGATCGACCTGAGATTGTGCTAGAATACACTTCATTTACATTCATACATATCATCCTTATTCATGCTCTGAAGTAATGTAGTAGTATGGTAGTTCCGGAGGCTAAACAGATAAAGAGGGGAGTGGTCGACATGAGATTGTAAAAGACTACTTTACATTCATACATATCATCCTCTTAAGTAATAACTTACCGTAATTCCGAGGCTAAACAGAAAAAGGTTAAACAAATAATTAGTGGGATTAAAGTTCGCATTAATTATTTAAAATAAAAACTTGTTTAATAATTTTTGTGTAAATTTATTAAATACTTTCAGATATTGTACTTTAAAAATAACTACATTGTATATTTAGTGATGCAATACAAATAACGTAACCTAATAACACATTTGTACATGAAAGATTAAGTTAATTGCTTATTGAACGATTCATGAAAAAAGAACAAGTCTTTTGAGAGTTATAAGTTGGATAGCTTAACTTCGTTGAATTCAGTGTCAGCAACGCTCAGTTGATGAAAATTAGCTATTTGAATTGTTTTTTCAGTTTAATTTTTACAGATTTCTTCAATGGCGGTATTTATAATGCAGTTTTCTTCATTTATTGTTGTTTGCAGGTTTTTATACGTTAACATATTCTTAACTTAGGTTATTTTATTTTAACACAATAACAGTTGTGTTTACATTTGAAATCTAACCGAATATTTATACACAAGTTCATTTAACATAATAATATACATGACTTTCCTTTGCTAACTTATTACTATTACTGTTATTGATTAGGGTATTTTAACATCACTGTTATAACACTGAATTTTGTAGCTGCCTTTTCTCATATGATAAAATGGGTGTAGGTGCTCTAAATATTATATGTCATTTAAAGCACATGCTATTAATCTGGTTTATTCAGTGAAATTTTGCAGTTCACATTTTAATAGAAATAATTGTAAGCCAAATTTGCATAGCTTCTGTTCTGTACCACTCTGGTATAGAACAGAACACTTCTGGCATAGAACTGTTGATATTGCATTAACACCAATGTGTTGTGACAATAAAATATGTTTAAATGTTTTTATATTAAGTATTTATGCACTATTATGAAAATTTTAATTTTGAACAGTTTTACATATGAAACTTCTTTAAATATTTAAGATATTTCAAATATATGAAACTTCTCACATGCTTAAGATACTTTTTTTTAAATCAATCAAATTCACATGTATAAGAAGGTAAATTGTGGCAATAATTTATAAAATAGTAATTGTCCATGTCATTTATAAAAAATTATTGTAAATGACACTTTTCAATTTTATATAAATAACTCTACTGAAGGTTCCAAAATAAGGTTTTGAAGGCAATCAAAAACATCTTCACTTTCTGTAGTACTGTTTTATCAATGGATTTCTTCTTAAAAAGATTATGATTCAACTTTTAATTGAAATTCACCCAAATTTCAGCAACATTTTAAATGCAACATGCTTAAAAAATATTCAGTTGGTTATCAAAGGGATTTTCTATCTTTAAAAAACCTTTTTAAAAGGTCTATTGTTAACAGTGCTTCAGTAAACTTATTAAAGAAGCTACTGCTAACATACTGCAAAAAGTTATTTGGAAGATTATTTCCTTACAACTGGAAATGGAAAATAAGTCATTATTAATGAATTTTAACTTTGAAGTATTATATTCTTTTCTAGAAATATCCATGTCATTTACAGCACATGATATTAATTTGTGTTTTTCATCCTACGTTCCTTTGCCGAATGAGGCACATGTCATATGTTAACAAAAATATTTTAAGCAAAATTTACATAGTTTCTGTTGTGTACCACACTTATGGCATCATTATGTTGACGCAATAAAATATATTTAAATACTCTAATAGTAAACTTGATATGTAGGTTTATTTAAATTTAAACTTAATTAACTGTTCAGTTTCTTATAGAAAGTGCCTGCTGTTCTACAAACCATATATAATTTACCTGTTTGTGGTGGAATTATGTATTGGTTTAGTGTAACAACTAAAATCAGACCAGTTTTCAAGCATAATTTAGGTTACAAATTTACCTAAATTTGTAATTTAGGTTTGATTTTTATACATTAAGTAATTTTGTATTGTACTCTAGGTTAGTACAATAGGCTCTTTTTTTGTTAGTCCTAATGCTTTGAGGTGAATCTTTTTAATACTGAATCAGTATGATTTTAGAATAACTTGCTTAGACTCTTATCTAGATAAATATTATAATTCAAGGAGAATATAATTTAATTGCATATATCTAACCTTAGTCTACATTTAAATTTTCAGTTCTATAAATTTAAAATACCATTAACATGGTAATTATCATCAGTTAATGCAATTTTTTAAAATACATTTTTACTAAAAACAGTTTACATATACATTTTTCTAATATATATATATCCCTTTAGAAAACACTAGAATAAAGAATAATTTTGGCAGATTTCAACATGACTTATTGACATGTGAGAAAAGGTCTTTTGCTTCCATTGCCATTTTTAATTACCATTAAGATTATTTAAAATAAACAAATAAATTTTGAAGATCAGTATTACTCATGAATTAGTTTTTAATTATTATTTACTGAAATGAATTAAAAAAAAAAAAAACTCTCCGTTTGCTGCCTTTTTTTACATATACAAGAAATATATTTATACAGATAATTTTTAGCCATCAGAACTGTTATTTATTTTGTACTTATAAATTTAATTAATTATTTTCACATTTAATAAGTGTATATCTTGTTTGCTGCTCTGATCAAGGATGTATCAAGAATTGCTTACGTACCTGTTGATGACGTGATCAAATGATGTATTATTTTTTTATATTTACTCCAATATTTATACTTTATTTACTTCAAAAGGAACTCATGGCATCTTTTCTTTCTGCTGTTAATTAAAACTTTTCCTTTTATTTCTCCCCTTAATTTATGGAACTACTTCTCATTTACTACCTCCTTTTTAATTGTTGCTGTGTATCAGAAGTAAATTAATTTTAGGTCATGGCAATTCATTTGCATTTTTTGATAGCATTTTTAATGTTTTTCCACATTTATATGGACAGCTTAATATCTGCTTTTATCTTTTGGTTATTTCCTTGCTTATAATCTAGCTTTAAAACCAAGTATTCATTACAAATGTTTTATTTATCAATCCTTTTTCTCCTTTCCAGATCATACTTTTCTATCTTATCTTCTATTATGTATCACAGCCATTCACATCCCTTATTATTTACAACAATCTTTACTTTCCATGATCTTCTCTATCAACTTAATTATTTCAGTTGCATCATCTCAAGTTAGTATTTACCAGTTAAATAAACACAAATTCTTCAGCTCATTTCTCTTATGATTAAACACTTATTCTGTAATTAGTAAAAAAAAAAATCCTTGTACATACAGAGTGGCCTGAAAGTTTTTTTTGTGTAAATTTTATCAGCATTGATGTTGGTGCATAATTTTATCATGCAGTATGTCACACTTTGTAGGAAAAATTTTAGTAATTTTATTTAAAACATTTAAATACAGTACTCACAAATTGAACCTATTGTGAGAAATTACAATATTAAAATTAAATGAGTATAATAAATATTGTAATAAAATGTAAATAAACTATTCTGGATACCTTCTTTTGGGCCTTTTCATTTAAATTACTACTATTCCATTTTCTTAATTTTTAATTTTCTGAAGAGTAAATTGTAATGTATCATTGACATTAACCTCACCTTAATTGCTGGTCTTATCTCGTTTTATTTTTTTAACTATCTTATTTAAGTCCAAACAAAAAAAATTAACCTTAACTAGAAAAAAAGAATTGTGCAGAGAAGTAATCAAAAACTGTTCAAAAAAAGTTTAAGAAAATATAGACTGTATAAAATTATAATTTTTAATTTTTTTTGTTCAACATTTCTCATTACCACTTTTTTCAGTTTTCTGTGAATGTTTAATTTATCTTTTTCTTTTTAGTTAATTAACTTAGCAAAATATGCATGATATTTTTATTTTTTACCTTTCATTTGTGAATATTGTGTTGAGTAATGTGTTGAGTGTTGTGTTTATATAAGTTTATAAAAAATAAATAATTATATATTTATAGATCCATTCTATATTCATGTATATTCTAGATAATTAAAATATTGTATACATTACAACAGCTTTATAATATTCAAATAAAATTTTTTAATAATTTATAAGCATTGTTTCATACAATGTTTGGAATATAGAAGCACCATGAAAGTTGTTTTTATTAATATATTTGGATGTATCAATATGTATCTTTTTAATTTATTTTAAATGCTCTTAGTAAGTGTATCAATCTAAGTAATAATTGAGAGTAAACATTGGTATTGGTAGAACATACATTAATTCTGCTTTATTGTATTTTTCATAGTTAAACCACATTATTTCTTTATCTTCTTCACTATAATAGATCCATTTGTCAGTTTCTGATAGGATATCAGATACTGATCTTTCCCTTTTTATTTCTGCCCATCTCTGGAAAAAAATTTTTGAATGTAGAATCTGAAGTAATTGTTTAATAATTCAATTGATTAATTTTCTAGACTTCAAACCATCTAACATTACCATTACATAAACTGTTGGCTAAGTATGATCCATAAGACTTAATTGATGTCATCTGAGATCTACACAGAACTCAGTACTATAAAATACTTAGCAATCATGAACAAATATGATATATACTCTTTTATAAAATAAATAAAACTAGAAATACAATTATAAATTCAATATACAAATGAAGAATTTAGGAAAGTAACTTAACAATTTAAAAAAATCTGGATTCATTCAGCTGTTAAAACAACAAACAAAATAAATTATTACACACAGAACACTGTTACCAGGCAAACATAATTCGTGGAAAATATAAACTGTTCTGATTATCACAGTATTCATTCTACAGTGGTCAAATAGGGGTGCAACTTCAGAAATACAATGAATACTAAAGAGTAAGAGTATTCAGTAGCATTATAGTCAACATTAGCCAACCAATTCACACATATGTCATAATACACCATAATGACAAAAGCTTGATGTTCTGTTTATACAAAAAAAAAAAAACACATTTTAATACACAAGACTGTAAAATAAATATCTTTATATAAAATCAAATGAATAGATAAGATTCAAATCAAACATTTTTTTACCTCGTTCTTAATGTTCATCTATGTAATTTACAAAAAAAAATCTAATAATATTCACAGATGACAGCATCATCACCAGTCATTAAAGAATTTATTACGACAGTTAAAATATTTGGTTTAGATTGCCATAACAAAAATTAACATTTTAAAGTAATATAAGATTTAACCCAAGACCACACATCTGTATATAAGCGTCATAGACAGATGTCTGTTAACAGCTATTTTATAGCCTGCTACTTTTTTTGACAATTAAAAATTAGTGGTGTTCTTCTAATATATCAGTTATTCATTTGTAGTAATTTCATAGTATGTTTTGTAACGTAATCGGTAATAATTGTATAAATTATAGAAATTAATCTTAAAAGCAACTCATTTATTTTGTCCAGAAAGTATAGGATTCTATCTTTTTATGTTGTTAAATGTCAAACAACTCATTCTGAATTCAGAATTAATTCTAAATCAAAATCACAAAATTTTGTTCAAAAATATATTTAAATTTGATGATAGTGAATTTACAAAAAAAAACTTTAAGGTGAGTATTATCAAGTTTATGTTCTGTATTTTCATTTTAATTAATAATAAAGAAAAAGATAGCACACAATTTGTACATGAAAATGAATTTGTAAGCTATTATCTGGTGTTTTGTAAGGATGGAAACGTTCATCAGAACATTCTGGTCAGAGATTCCTTAAAATTTTAGGTATGATCCTAGCAACATGTTAGTTAAAATATGTTAGTTTTCTATATTGGTTTTTTTATAGTGGAATTTAAAAAGTTGTGTACTATTTCACTGGGAATGAAGTAAAGAAAATAACTTTTGATGGCAATTACAGGACACGTTTTAAAAAGAGACACAAATCTATTAGAGAAAAAAGTAGTTGACATATTAATCAAAACAATTCTGTTTGTGGATTTTCTGTATAGTGTAACTGTATTATGCAGCCCCATTACTTTTTAAATTTCAGTTGCTTATTATGATAAAAGCTCTCTTATCATCATCCAATATTAATCTTTAATTCAAAGTTTGTTTCATAATACTGAATTTAATAGATATGACTTCTCTGTCATTAATTACATATTCTAGAAGGGCTTTTCTTAACCACTTTGTTATAAAGGTTGCTCTTGTCTGCACAAAAACATACTTATTCTGGCTCATATTAATAAGTTAATAATAGGAGCTATATATATATATATATATATATATATATGGTTCCAGATCCTTCCTTAGTTGGTCCATCAATCTTTTTAAGTAACTGTTTATAGATGTATTATACAAAGGAAGGTGTAAAGGGGTTTCAGACATTTTTAATTATAATTTTTATTTAATTTTATTGTCCAATTGACATTTTTTTTCTAGGGGTTTTTATTATTTATTCTAACTTATCTAACTATCACATATTATTTATGTGTTAGGTTTATGTATTTCACTTACTTTTTCATTATGTTGAATCCAGTCATATTCTTGTTTATCGCCGTATTCCAAACTTAAAGATTTTCCTTTTTTTACATAGTATTTAGCTTTCACCTCATATTCCTTTAGTTGACAGAAATAAGCCTTGAGAAGGAATAACCTTGAAATAAGTAAAAGCAATTGTAGAAATAGTTTTTATTTTTAGTGACATTTTGAATTATAGTACTGCCTTTGTAATTATGATTTTTAGTTTAATTATCAAATTGAAAGGTTGCTTGACCTTCAACCAGGGTTATTTCTAGATATACTATGCCAAAACTGAAATGAAGAGGATATTGCCCTAGTACCTTCTCCATTTCAGCTCTGATTTCACTTAATGTATAATTCAATCTTTAAGCTTATGTGATGATTGGGTAGGAAATAGAACTCCCAGCACATGGTGGCGTATTTGCAGGGTCTGTGGTCTATAGAATGTCTACCAGATGTCATCAAGGATGTACTGTCTATTAGCAAGGCTGTAAGCAAGAAGGATCTAGCAAGAATAGATTTATATTCACACAATTAGTAATAAGATAAAGATGTGGATGATACTGAACTATTCTAAGGAATAGTTTGGTCAGTTTATTTTATTTCTTACAATTCTGATTCTGTATTAAATATTATAACTGAATAACTTTTGGCAATCTTCACGTGAAACAATATATATACGAGGGTAAGTCAATATTTATCCGCAATTTAGTTATATTTTTGTTTATGTTGGTAGTACTGTTGTTTTGTGTCGATGACGCATGCTTTGTTTATTTTTTGTTATGTCTATGCAAGTTTCAAGCTGCTAGGTTAGTTTCGTTATCACTGTTATGCTGTTAAATCATGGCTGCTCCGCTTTCTATTTTCACCAAAGTAGAGCAACGTTCAGTGATCTGTTTTTTGTGGTTGGAAGGCGTATCAGGGGCCGAAATTCATCGAAGACTTTCGGTACAGTAC
>JAAAKQ030503923.1:0-20223 GCA_010016005.3 Zanna intricata | reverse complement strand
CGCCAGGTATCTCTACTAATCTCAAACAGTGCAATCATCAAATCGAAGGTGACATTTCGTCTTATTTAATATATTTCCTTTTTTTAGCAAATGTTAAATTAACATTATAAGTGTGACCTGTGTTATTCATTGTATGTTACAAGTATTATGTAATAGTTTATTGTAATTTTATTCAACATAAATGTTAAATTTCATTATTATTATTTAGACAACACAAATGTTACTGTTACTGTAAATTAACTTCATTATACAGTTTTTCATTCTTACCAGAGTATTGTTATTTTTATTATATTAACTTATCAATTATCCTCCATACGGCTAGTAGTTTAGCCAACGCGCTAACACAATCCATTATGGTTATTTAGGAAAGATTTATCACACAACCACTACAGAATTACCTACAGATTAATAAGAAAAAAGTGTTACGCTCTTATGATCAAGACCTGAAAAAACAACAAAACAAAAATTGCATATATCAAGAGTTTATACTTGCTTTTTTTTTTTAAATGCGTCATTAGGGAGGGAATGGTTGATATCCAGGATTTAAAAAGTGAGTTAACATTTTATGAGAAAGAATATAACAGTAATTGTACAAAAGACAAGTATATATCCTTATCTACCGTTAATGATCCTATTGAGAAATTAAAATACAATACAAAAAGTTTTACCAACACTATTACATTCATGAAATCAAATAAAAAAGTGTTTCTACTTTTGGAGCATGTCAATTAAGAAAATGTAGCCATTTCTTTCCTTGCCAACATATTTTTTTCACTTTTTTAGTAAATAATTTCCTTTTCCAAGATTAATCAGTAACTTCAACTGCCTTGAAGAGTTTTAAATCATTTTCTTCGGATATTGAAAACTAGAAAAAAGTAATTGAATTATTTAAAGTGGGTAATAAATCAGCATAAAACTATAGTTTAAACGAATACGTAACGCACAGAAGTCTTGTAAAAAGTAAAACTTAAATATAAACTCAAATAGGATACACAGAATATTCACTTTCAAAACTTAATTTTCCCTTCACCTGATAAAGATTCTCTATTGCGCATAGTTATTCAAAAGCAAACCAAAATGATATCATGAAACAAAACTCAGTTACCCATTTTCATGAAATACCCCATGAAATCTAATATTCCAAGAATTTCAGTGTACTAATCGTATAATAGTTGCTGGATAATAGAATAATTAAACAAAAAATTTACAAATGGGTTCCATTAAAGAAAGAATATTTCAATTATTAAGGAAGAATTAAACGTTAAATTTTTACCTAAGGCAAGAGTTTGTTATCTTTTACGACCTCTTCCAAAATTATATGAACTAAACCTAATATGTTTACCTAAGTTTCAACAATCAAATTTTATTTCTACAAAAAATTTTATTAACATTATTAAAAATGCCATTTGGTGAGATAGTGGAAAAAGTAATAATAATTAAGAGGGTGTTGCGTTCTCCGGCTTTCATTTGAATTACTACGGCCAAGACCAAATTAACCAGCTACTTTATTAAAAATACATAAATCGTATAAGAATGGCAGTTTATATTATAGACAAACACATACATACATTTCTCTTTTAACATTTGTTCATTTCATGAATTTCCATCAAAGTTGAGAACTAGGATCTTCCAGCATGATCCACATGACCATAATAAATTTTTATCTCAAATATTTTTAGCGTGTAAAGTGCAAAAATAAATTTTATTTACGATTAAGTATACAAATTTAGGCCGTTTTAAAATGGATTTAAATTTTTTACCATTTATTTTATGTATTTTAATTTTTTTTTTATCCATTTGGTTTTCAGAAAGATAAACACTAGTTTTACAAGCATTATAAGTTTTCATTGCATCAGACTAATTCAATTTAATTACAATGGTTATTATCAATTTGTTTTTTATATTTTATCTCATAATATATGTAATAATTAGATTTTTTTTAAATTTCTATTCTACCGATCAATAATATTATTGTAAAAACAAATTAAGATAAATCTTCAATCTTTGGAACATGATAAACAACGTTTCCTTCAATATTTAATATTTTTCTTTTACATGATGAGTAAGATAATTTACCATTTTCTTAAATATCTGTAATAATTGAATATTTGGTTTATTTTTAAATTAATAAAAAAAAAAACATTTACAAGATGATCCTCTCTATCTCATTTCTTTTTTCTACCGAATATTTTTTATATCTTCTAGGACGTTGATATAGGTTATTTTTATCCATTAATTCAGAAGTTTTAAACAATTTTTTTTATTATTTCCATTTTTGTTCTAGTACCCCCTTTTTCTTTCACCAATGTTTACTTCAAGTATTTTTCAACCAGGGTTTTTCTTCTGATTATATAATTACTTTAAATAATGTTAATAACTTTAAAATAAAAAAAAATAAACTTTTCAAACTTAACTTTTTTTTTAATTTCGAGTATGTAATAATTCTATAAATTTTGTTAAAAAAATCATTAATTAAATTTCCCGACCTACAAAATTAAAGGAATATTTTCCTAATAATTTACAGGTAAGTAAAAAATATACTAAAAATAAATTTACATAAACAGAAAGTATTCATAATTGGTCCGTTATTTTATTGTATACATAGAAAATAAATGTATCCAACATGAAAAATTCCTTACAATTGTTAAGAATATAAAATACTCTCATTATTTTTCGTTATTTTTTTAAATACCAGCGAAATACTCAAGTTTAAGTTATGTTATCCTTCAGTTTCAAAGGTAATTGGTTGTGTGGGTATAGTTATATAATCCAAATTGCGGACGTATGGAATTCCTTAAGTCAAATTACATTCATAAATAAATATAAGTAAGGAACAAAACGAGAAACTCCTGTTTTTTGAAAAACTAAGATAATCAGAAATAGTTTTGAATAATTTTCTGCGAAGTTTAAGTCTGCATTTGATATATTACCTTATATCTAAGTAAATGCAACTATCATTTAAACCTTTGTGTAATAAGTCTATCTTGTTCTGTATCCTGAGATTAATTTTACCAATATTATGAAATTTTACTTACTAAATTTTGTGTTACGAGACGAATTATTATTTTATTCAAAACTTCAACGTAAGGGGAAGACTTAAATGACGAGATTGAATATTAATAATATATTATATTCAATATTTCGGGAAGTGAGTGGAGTCATTGAAAAACTTAGTTGTGCTTATTTTTTAGCATATATAAAAACAAGCTAAACCATCATTTTTCCTTCGTTTACTAATTTTACATATTTCACGAAAGTGAAGGATTCATAAACGTTCCGAAATTGCCGTTCTCCGTGGCGCGAGTGGTAGCGTCTCGGCCTTTCACCCGGAGGTCCCGGGTTCGAATCCCGGTCAAGCATGGCATTTTTCACACACGCTACAATTCATTCACCTCATCCTCTGAAGATATACCTTAACGGTGGTTTCGGAGGTTAAAAAAGAAGTGCTCCGAAAAATGATAAATATTGAAACGTTTTCTATCTTACAAGATTAAAAAAATAAACACAACACTCATGTTTTTTAATAAAACTAGTATCCAGAAAACCTAAAATTAAATAATGAAGACGTTCAAGGTTAGTTTTTAATGTAAAATATTCCTTGAATGCAGATTGAATGTAATCGATATCATTTAACCGTCCATAGATGATTTAAAATTATGATTAGAAAAAAGGAGATTAAATATATAATTTTTTCGTCATATGTATGTCTTATTTATTTTTTGCAATCAGTTTTTTTTTTATATTAACATACATTTATTATAAAATAAGATTTCAGTGAAGAATCAATGTTATTCCTTTGATTATAAGCATAAATAATCTTATATAGATACTGTTAAGAAAACTTTTCTCACATTGAACAAATTAAATAATAGGGAATCAGTCAGGTTGAATTAATGATTCCTTAGATTTAGATGATTGGCTCTACAAATAAATGTACAAACAGAAAATGTAGATAATAATTCAAAAACAAAATCTTATCGGAAAGAATTTAAAAGAAAAAATTGAATTTGCAATAGCAACCATAAATATAAGTAAGGATCGAAACGAGAAACTCTCCTCTTTTTTGAAATCAGGAAATAATCAAAATAATCAATCAGAAATAGCTTTGAATAATTTTTTGCGAAGTTTAAGTCTGCACATGAAAGACCAACTTTTTCGAGGAATAGATTCAGTTGAAGCAGTGTTAAAAAATAAAAACTGTTAATAAGTCTAATCTGTAATCAATAATTGTGCAGAAGAAACAAACTCATACTGTAAAGAGATTATTATTCTAATATTTTAAACTAGATTGATTTATGAATTAACAGTGGTAGAATAATTACCAAAATGAGGCAAATTTTTTTAGCAAAAGCGAAAATATTTAACTAATAAAATAGGCTTGTTTTAAAAACATAATGGTGAACATTTTTTTCATGGAATATACCATTTGTACAGAATCGTTAATTGTGCAGTTTTAAAAACCATTATTTATCGTTTTTTTGTAAAAGTAATAAATAGTATGAAATTAGAACAAAAACAAATTGATATTAATGTTTTTTATAAAATGTAATATAATAATTGGTAGAGTACATTTTTATTTTAATGAATTATGAAATTCTGCAAAAAAGCGTTTTAACAAATCTTTTTTTTCTTTTTTTTTTTTAAGAGAAATTAACGATTATTATGGAGTGTTTGTTCAATGTATTGAAGAATTCTTATTCTAATAAAGGAAATTATTTCATAGAAAGTAAAACAGTAAAAAGTAAATTTAGAAAACTACAAAAAATAATTATTCTACTCTTATATTTAAATTTTTTTTTTAATTTTATTTTTGAAAATTATGTTTAGTTATCAACGTCGGATGACCTATAACCTTAACTATTGATATCGGGTAGGGATGATAACAGTACAGTATATAAGACGGCGAAGGGTATGGTATCGTCACCTTCAACATGAAGTCCTCATTGGTATTGTTGGTTCTCGTTGGCTTCGCTGCTGCCGCCGTCCATCCTTATGGACAATCCAAACGACAGTGCTTCAGCGGTTTCTTTAACAACCAGAATGAAGTTTCTCCAGTAATTCAACAACAACAACAAGAACAAAACCACAACAACCAATTCAATAATAACAACAACAATAATAATCAAAATGGAAACAACCAGAACAACAACAACCAGTTCCAGAATCAAAACAACAACCAGAATGGACAGAATGTAAACAACAACCACAACCAAAATGGTGAGTACATGATTATACATACTTAAATTCGTATCGTAACAAAATTAAATTATAAATTGAAAATATTTAAGGCAGATAATTTCATGTTAACATATCTTAATTAACATATCATTTTGGTATTAACATACCAAAAATAAAATTATATTTAATCCTTAATTAGTATTAGTTATTAATATTATTTAAAATTTTCAGTTATTATATATAATCTAAATTTTTCTAATAGTTTTAAAAGGAAAATGTATTCTTGTTTTCATAAAAAGATTTTTCTAGTTTTAATTAAATTAAAAAATTTTTGTAAATATTTTTGCTAAATGTGAATCAAAAAATATCCAATATGTTAATTTCATCCCTCATTTAAAATTATAAAGTTAAAAATGAACTTTCATGGAAAAAATTATTGTTACAAAACAAAAAAAAAGAAGATATTTTAAAATGTTTCTATTAAAATACTGAAATATATATATTATTTTAATAAATTTTTGTCAGGTAAATCAGGTCTTATTATTTTAATGAATGAAATAAGCATAGCTTGCATGTTTTAAAATATTTCTCGTTTCTTGTAATACAAAATAAAATTTTATTCATACATTAATTACATACATAAGTTTGCTTATGGTTATTATTATTATAAAATAAATAAATCTTAATAAATAATAGATAATCTATACATTCTTATGCAGTTAATTAATGAATTTAATTTACAATAATAATTGATTATTGAATATTTCATAAGTAATATTTTTGTAATTTTCTCCATAAAAGGGAATGTTGAAGATTAATATACAAATGAAATCTTAGAAGATTTAAAAGGGTGTATACAAACAGAAATATTTAATTATTTATGTGATGCAAATAAAATAACATTCCACGTACCTATATACATGTAATATGGTTATTTGTAATATGTTAAAAAAATATTCCTGCAATATGTATATCCTATAATATGTAATATGTATATAATACGTAGTAGAGAAGGAAAGGGAAGTAATTTGAAATAAGAAAATAAAATATGTCCAAAATGCTTAAATATCGAGTTATGGCTACTGAAAAGATTCGCACGGATTTCAGTTCCAGTGGTGACGTGAAGTCATGTTGAAATTTTTAAGGGGTTATGTAAGTAATGATGGTTTCTTATATTTGCTGACTTTTTTTTAAGCTATCTTTTTTTTTTACTACCTACCGATAGTTTTTTAATACCTACGTATTTCATCAGAGGATAGATGAATGATTTAAAGGGGTTATGTGAAAATGCCATGCCTGACCGGGATTCGAACCCGGAGGAAAGGCCGAGACGCTACCAATCGCGCCACGGAGGCCGGCTATGTTTGCTGACCTAAAAATCGAACAAAATATGTACTAGTACTGTCTCTTCTGTAGTTTTTATGATATCCAAAGAAATAAGAAAAATTTGGTAACGAAAAACACATTTTTTTTTTTTTTTTTTTAGGTTTGAAGTACAATATTTTTTAAAGGACTGTTAAATGCGTAAACTTTACTATCAAAACTAATAGATAATTCAGTTTTGGGAAAATTGGTGAACTAAAGAAAGAAACGGAAAGAAATCAACTTTTATTATTAAAAACAAAACTTAACATAAAAATATTATAAACTTCCAAAAATAAGAAAAACAATGTTTTTAGTACAATAAATTTAGACCTTCGAAAAATTAAAATAGTGTTAATTTTCATTTAAACACTACTCATTGTGGTTTGTACAGTATTAATTAAAAAAAAAAAAAATGTGGAAAATTCTACTATTGACACCGATGCCCTTTACAACTCTTTTCCTTACATTTTTTGTCACCGACCTAATGATATGTTCGCATTCTTTGATAGCAGCACACAGTTCTTTGAACAGCAGCACTGAGAATGCAAGCGTTCTGTTAATTGTGTGTTTCTAGTTTTTGCTTGTATGCCTCGCATTTCATCTATCCCCATAAATAGTAATCTAGGGGAGTATGGTTCGGTGATCTAGGTACATTTTTATAAGCGGCATTTTAATAACAAACAATTCAGAAGGAATTTCATTTTCCTAAATTCAGACTCAAGTGGAAAACTTAGTAATAGTTTTAGAGTAAAACAAATACAAACACGTAACTTGATTCTCAAAAATAATTAAAAAATCCAAGTTATAACAATATCAAATTTTCTAAGTCAATTAATTATATTTAATATTTCAAAAATATAAATTTATTATAATTTGTAACATTATTTACAAGTTTATTATTAAGATTATTTACAAGTTTTGATAATAAAATGTTATACATTTATTAGTAATTTAACCAAGTTATTGAACTTAAAACCTAAAAAAAAGTATTTTTTTTCAACGAATTTTTTTCTGTTTTACGTTGAATATAATTTAAAAAACTATGAAAGATATAGTTCTGCGACTTTTATTATTCGATTTTTATGGTGCGAAACATAAAAAACATCAAGTTTAATCCTTATATAACGCCTTAAAAATTTCAATATAACCTCATGTCTTCGGGGGAACTAAAATCCTAGATTTAAAGTTTGCGTTTAAAGACTTAAAATAGCCGTTTTCGAACATATGTTTGTGTAGACATTTTTTCTTACTTCAAGCTCTAAAATTAGTTCTCAAGTTATTTTCTTTTCCTCCTAAATCAATCTGAATGTACATGTTAATATTATATAATAATAATAATTATTATTCATTTATTTGATCTAACATATCTTAGGTTGATTCATGTATAAAGGGGTTTTTAAAAAAAATACTAAAGTATTTAAAATAGAAAATAATTTACTATTTTTCTAAGAAACTTATCTTAATATAAAGATAATTAAAGCATTAATTCATATATGAACAGAACAGTGACTATTTACATACATTAATACTCATTTATGTTAAAAAAATATATAAATATTATGTTAAAAAAAAACGTGCTAGTGGCTGCAGTTGAATGGCGAACATTTAGTTATAAAGATCAAGTATTACTTTCCATGAAACAATCAAATTTTTAGTTTGAGCTTCATTTACAGATTTAATTAACTGTATACTTTAAATAAATAATGTAATACTATAGTTATCAAAATATTATTAAAGAAATTTACATAAATTAATGTACAGAAACATAATGCAGGATCATTAACGATTAAACATAAAGAATAATCACAGGTTTTTCAGAATATTTCATGAAAAATAAAAGCAGGAAGATACTCTTAATGATTTAAGGGTTTTGATAGGGTTCAGTAATCCTAACTGTTATTGACAAACACATAGGTATTGCTGAACTACGGAATAGCACAGAACAGATTAAAGATAGCAGTATTGCAATTCAGAATTTTCTACATAACGCTTTTTTAAAATAAAAATGAAAAATAATTTTCTTTGTTTTCAGGTAAAGTGTTCGGAAGTAGCCAGAACGAAAATGTGAATTATTATAACAACAACAACAACCAGTTTAATAACCAGAACAATAATAATTACAACAATAACCAAAATAACAACTACAATGGTAACAATCAGTTTAACAACCACAACCAGAATAACCAAAACAATCAGTACAACAATAACAATAACCAGAATGAACAACAGAACCAAAACAGCAATAATAGTCAAAACCAGTATAACAATAACTACAACAATGGAAACAACTACAACAACAACCAAAACCAGAATGATCAGAATATAAATAACAACAATCAATACAACAATAACAATAACTACAATAACCAAAATCAGTACGGCTACAACAATCAGAACCAATACAACAATAACAATGGTTACAATAACCAGAACAACAACCAAAATAACCAGTACAATAATAACAACAACTATCAATACAATAACCAGAACCAAAATGGCCAGAATGTGAACAACAACAACCAAAATCAGAATAATTACAACAATAACAATGAATACAGTAACAACAACAATAATCAGAACCAATATGGCCAGAATGCAAACAACAACTACAATAACAACAACGAGAACAACTATAATAATAATAACCAAAACTCCTACAATAACAATCAAAACAATAATCAAAATCAGAACAATAATTACAACAATCAGAACCAGTATGGGCAAAATGTGAACAATAACAACAACCAGTACCAGAACCAGAACAACTACAATAACAATAACCAAAACCAGAACAACTACAATAACAATAACCAAAACCAGAATAACTACAATAACAACAACCAAAACAGCAATAACTACAACAACCAAAACTCATACAATAATAACAACCAAAACTACAACAACCAAAACTCCTACAATAATAACAACCAAAACTACAACAACCAGAACAACAACAATCAGAACTACAACAACCGAAACAGTAATCAAAACCAGTATGGTCAGAATGTAAACAATAATAACAATAATCAGAACAACTACAATAACAACAACCAGTACCAGAACCAAAACAACAATTACAACAATAATAATCAAAACCAAAATAACTACAACAACCAAAACTCTTACAACAACCAGAATTCATACAATAACAACAACCAGAATAATAATCAGTACAATCAAAATCAGAACAATAACAACTTCAACAACAATAACCAAAACAACAACAATTACAATAACCAAAACCAGAACAACAACAATTATAACCAGAACCAGAATAATAACAATCACCAGGATAATCAAATTCAGAATAACAATAACCAAAACGCCCTCTACAACAACCAAAACAATCAGAATCAAGCCAACAACAACCAGAGTAATCAGAACCAGAGCAATAATAATAACAACCAGAATGCAAAAAGCCCAAATAATAACCAAATTCCAGTTAGCAAAAGCTGGTTTCAGTCATTGAAATGGGCCATATAAATAAAATCTGATTCTCTTTATTAATTGTAACATGATTTATTTACTTTGTTTAGTTGAATAAATAAAGTATTTTAACATAAATAAGTTTTATTTTTATTGATTTTTCAAATTCTTTATTCACCTTCATTAATAATTCGCTTATAGAGAACCTAATTTAAGCTTTTTTTAATTTCTTAGGATTCTCTTTCAACAAACATAAATTTCACATGATTAAGCCTTAAGAATATTTTGTCCTTAATTAATTAATATTTAATAAAACAAATTAAATAAAATATACAATTTTATCAGTACAGTTTCTTTTATGTAAAATTCTTTTTTGTATAAAAATTACAATCCAGACCTTGTTAGAAACATTAATGTAATTTAATAATTATAATTAAACAATAATTTTCTTATCACATAGTAATAAAGTTATTTAATGAATTTTTTTCTATTATGCAACAATAATTTAATAATGGTATTCTTATGACAAATAATTATATTAATATTTCTAAAGATAACAAACTACTATGATATGCATTTTCAATTTCATTGCTTTGAAGTGTTAAATTATGTTAAATGCAACTAACCCTTTTTGGAAATATAATTTCAGAATTTTTAATTTTTCCTACCATTTTTTTTTTTTTTTATTTCACAAAATTACGTTTGCTCTTAATGTTTATACGCCTGTTAGTTTGCATTATCAAAACTTATAATTTAAATGGTAAAATTAAGCTACTGATTAAAATTAAAAAAAAATTTATTTAAGGATTTCATAGTGACTTTTATCTCGAACTATTGACATGGTATTTATGTTTTTAGAATGAATTACCAGGTTATATTCACATAGTCGTCAGGGAAAGAGATTTTCCCTTCGATGCCTATTGTTGGCATAATGTAATATTTTTATAATTAGAATTCACGTAGTCATTCTTATTAGCAATGAATTTAGTGGATGCAGAAAAGAATTATTTTTTCAGAATTTAAGAATTAAAAAAGAAAAAATTAATTATAAATAAATTTTTAATATTAATTTGCGAGTTATTATTGTTCGACGATCATAATAAAAAATATGAATCGATTCAGATATTACTCATCTTAAAAAGTAATATTTTATTTGAGAATAAATAAACATTCAAAACATTTTACGCGAACTGTCACTATTTCATCGATTATTCAACTAAGTTGGATTACTTCTTCATTGCTTTCAATTCTTTCAATATTAATTATTCGCAAATATCATAACAAATATTTAATCAAATAAAAAAATTCAAAATTCTCAAATGGAAATTCTCCTGGAAAATAATCACACAAAAAAAACAAAACAAACAAACAAAAAAACCAGATTTAGCGTATCATCAATTTGCTGTAATATTAATTTACCGAGATATTAGGTAAATTAGTTTTTAATACAAAGTAATGGTAAAAAGTATAGCAAATTAACATAAGTTTCCATAAGAATGTTTCCCAACATATGTCAGAAATAATACAGTAAATACATTATACTGAATGGTTACACATTTATCCGCACCATTAATGTGATGTTTTAAAAAATGTTTATAAAAATATTTCTTCACTAAAAGATGCAAAATAATTTCTAAAAAGTAATAGAATTAACTTAAATCAAGTACGTTAATTAAAAAAATTCAAAAGGTTTTTCATTGCCAAGTAATCACAAACACACACACATCAACATACACATTACATACAGCAAGAGGCAGAGGGAAACAACGACTTTTTTTTTTTTTTTTTTTTTACAGTGTTTACAGTATTACATGAATCGCAATTATATTATGATCAACGTTTTTTTGCGAATGTAGGTAAATTATTAAATAAATCTATACAATTAAAGAAAACTGAAAGCAGAGAATAATGAATTAAATTATACTTATAAATTACTGAACATGTTATATAGACTAAATCTAACTTCTTTTTTTCCAGTAATAACAAATTAGCAATAAACAAATGTACATACTTTTATGTACCAGTACCACAATTCTTGAAACACCTTTTTCTAGAAATACAGTGAATACTGTTAGACAAAGATTGTATGGATTAAGGTTTGGGCGTGAAATTTTTCCCATTTTTCACTTTTTACTTGTTTTTTCCGGCGAATTCTGAGTAAGGCTAAAAAATTTTAATTTTTTCTACTAATAGGCCGTTATTTAAGTTACCAATATAATCAGAAGAAGAAACAATTGGAAAATATTTATTTCTAAATAGTATTTTAATATCTTAAAATATTTATGATTGTTTAACAGGATTTATGGTTTAAAATCTGCTAATTACATAAAAATAACGGCTTTTATGAAGCAAAGCAGGTTTATGGAATAAAAGTTCATGGATATAATTGTAAAATATATTTAATGTCTGTGAAATAATATTTACGGAGATATGAAGAAGACAAAAGTATTAATGAAATATAAAAAAATCAAGATAATTCTGAAACAAATCCAATTTTAATTTTTAAAAGGAAAATAAGTGACTAAAATATTACTTTTTTAAAATGTCTTCATTTATTGTAAAAATATTATTATCTTTGTTATCATTTTTTTCTGGGGCATTTTTTATTATGTGCTATAAATTTTTTTCAGAAACTAGTTTTGTGTCAACTAATTTCAGAGTTGTAAAATATTGTTTTACATCAGTGTTCTTGACACTGAATGTATTGTAAACTCTTCACGTTGTTTGTGTAGAAATCAACATTATATGTGATCAGATTAATTCTCCGCAATTATATATATATATATATAAATAAATAAGTAATTTTTTTCTTTCATTATTTAATACTTTCTTTCAAAATTTGAACAAGATAATTTAATTCTTAAATAATGAAATCTTTAACTTAATTTACAACCAAAGATAAGTATTCCAATGTTGTCATGATTCAGTAGTCTGTTTTATGTCCTCAAGCGTGATTTTGTTTGTTTTCATTCATTATTTTAGCCGGTGTTTAAACAAAGCTTTTGATTATTTAAAATTTTTTTCTGGATTAATTTACATACTTCTCAATTAAAAGTTATGTTAACCTTCATATCCTTGTTAATTAAATTTTCACTTGCCAAAAGCTACTTAAAAAAAATTCACCAACTTCTTACTTAAGTATACAAAGGGCCACAGTTCTATTTATCTAGGTGGGCATGTTTAATTAGGTATGGTTTATTAAATTCATAAATACATTTAAGTATGGTTGAAGTCCGAACCTTCCTTTTTTACTTCCTTGTACGAAGTACAGGAAGTATCGTGATCGCGAAAAATTCAGTTTCATATTTCAACGGAAATATCCATTTTGACTAGTTTCGGCGTGACATCTGTACTTATGAATGTACATACTTATCATACTTAAGTATGTACATACTTATCGAGATATGTATCTCAAATAACTCGATAACTATTAGCCGTAGAATGTTGAAATTTTGGATTTAGAACTGTTGTAACATCTAGTTGTGCACCTTCCCCTTTTGATTGCAATCGGCTGAACCAATAAATACATAAATAAATCCATAAATACAATAAATAATAATTTAATAGTAACAATAAAAAAAATATGACGAAAATTCAAAAGTATTAGTTAAATAAAATTTTATGATTCACCACAAGGGAGGAGGAAATGTAGTCAAGGAAAAGATGCAATAAGGAAAAATACTGAGAGACTCAATAAATAATTAAAGAGAGCTTTGTTTGGCGGCAACCTGCCCAAACCGTGACGTCTAATAATTACAAGGGAAAGTGTTAGCTTCCAAAAGGTAAGCCAATTCTTAATTGCTATAGAAACTGTGAAATGAATTATTCATTTCAATGGTGGACCTGTAAAAGAGATTAAAAAGACTTTCAATGGGCTGTACATAGAAACTGTCAATGACAGCCAAAGTGACAAACTACTATTATTGAAAAAGATTGGTGATTTCTCCGTGTATGTGCAGCCACATAGTAGTCTAAATTCATCAAAAGGAGTCGTTTTTTGCCGTAACCTTTTAAATTGCACGGAAGATGAAATGGTTGAGATGGCGAGCCAAGGGGTTATTCACTGCCGCTGGTTGACCATGAGGAGGGATGGTGAAGTTTTTCCTTCGGCATCCCATGTGTTAACCCTTAATAGACCTAATTTACCAGAAAAGGTAAGAGAAAAGGTACCAGAAAAGGTATTCATCGTCTAGATGTGCGTGCTTTTATTCCCCAGCCTTTGAGGTGCTTCAAGTGCCAACATCTTACTCACACTGCGGCTAGATGTGAGGAGCAGGAGATATGTTTCTGTGAAACGCAGACGCATGAGGATGAATCGTGTAAAGACTCTCCAGTATGCAATAATTGCAAAGATCAGCATAACTGCCCCGTATATAAAATGGAAACGGCAATTCAGGAGGTCAAAACGATGAAGAAGCTGACCTATCCTGAAGCCAGAAAAATTGTAAGATGCAGAACTCCTCAAACGACAACTTCTTATACGGAGGTGGCTGCTGCTCCTTCATCGCCTAAAGTTGACGTGGAGCACTTGCTTTCCAAGCTTGCTCCAAGCTTGGCCACACTATAGAAAACATAATTGAGAGTAAGATTTAGCGGAAAGACAGTAAAACAGTAAAAAGCACGATGATGCATCCTCAGATGAAGATGTTGACAGATCAGCTGAATTTAATAAACAGAAAGTGGGTGAAAACCCATAGCGACAGTGAGCCTAAAAAATATACTGCATGACGGGTCGATGAAAGTTGTTGCAAAGTCTCCGGAGGAAGCTTTGAAGCCTCCTTTAGCAGGGGTGTATCCAAACCACAGAGGCCACCCAAAACCACGCAGGTAAGATGTTTCCCCCCCTGCCTGGGGCGGTTACTGATGCGCCTCCTACTACGGGGGTCTCCCAGATTCCCGCCTCCTTTTCGGCGCCCACACCGTAACCGATGCCTGTCCGTCGTCGTCCGCGGCTTCGATGGCCTCCGATTCGGAGTCCGGAAGCTGTGCACGGAATGACATATCTGCCGAGCACGAAGCTGTTCGGCAGATGGAAAAAGAGAAGGAAGGGATGGCCGAAGGGAAAACTCAGGCTATAAACTGATCTAAAGTAAGCAATTCGATAATTCAATGGAACATCAATGGATTTTTGTCAAACATCAATGAGCTCCAACGTTTGGTTCAAGATGTAGATCCAGTTTGTATACGCTTGCAAGAAACGCGTTTCCGCCGAAATGATAATTTCAATTTAAGAAAATGTGAGATATTCCGGCGAGATCAACCGCCAAATATAAGAGCTCGAGGTGGAAGAGCCATATTAATATCGACCAGAGCTACCACCGAAGCGGCTGAGATAAATACAAATTTGTAGGCGGTCGCAATCAGAATGAAGCGTCCGCGCATGTCACCATCTTCAGCAAATGCTTGCAGAATTTTGATTGGAAAGAGGATGACATAGCACATCTTATTGCTCTGCTTCCTCCACCAATTATACAAGTGGGCGACTTTAATGCACACAATTCTCTCTGGGGGTCGGATCGAGTACATCCCCGTGGAAGAGAGTTGGAAAAGTTCCTATTCAATTCAGATTTAGTTCTCTTAATTGATGGAAACTTTTTTCAATGCCAGAGATGAATCGATGTCATGTATAGATTTAGCACTTATAAATGCACCAATAGCACTGAGCTACTCGTTTCACGTTTTAGATGATCTGCATGGAAGCGATCACTTTCCGGTGTCACAACTGACATTGAGAGAAAAATATATCCCATCCCTAAAAGATGGATGTTTGAAAAGGAGAGTGGACGAGCTTCACGGCTGGTACGATACCCCCACAAACAACGGGAGTTATCGAAGTTGACGTTGACAGCATAACAACGATATACTCGATACAGCGCCAAGGTGCATTTTCAGAACATCAGGGAAACAAAAGAAACAACCCGTTCCGTGGTGAAACGATGCAATCAGTGAAGCAATTTAAAGAAAGAAAAAAAGCGTATAACGCTTTTAAGAAACGTCCAACTTCAGAAAATCTAATTGCCTTCAAAAAATACAGGGCATATGCCAAAAGAATCATGATAGACGCTAAAAAACGATCCTGGCAGCAATACGTGTCATTCATTGACAGGAATACGACTGCATCAGACGTTTGGAAGAGAGTGAAGGCTATCTATGGGCATGCAAATTTTGCTCCCATAAGCTTCAATATGGAAATGAAATTAGAGATGCTCCAAACGAAATTGCGGAGCTACTTGCCAATCAGTTCGAAGACGCCAGTAAAACGGCTAACTATGATAAATACTTTAAAGCTCAAAAATCTGCTCTCGAGGGTCTACTTAATTTTATAACTGAAATTAATTTTTCATATAATGTACCATTTAAATTAGAAGAACCAATGAAAGCACTGGAGAAAGCCGGGAATGCAGCTGCTGGTCTGGATGAAATTCATTAAGTGATGATCAGGCAGCAGCTGAATATCACTGCAAAGTGTAGACTATTAAAATTATATAATGACATATTGCAAAATGGAATTTATCCCGCTGCAATAGAAAAAGGCTTATATTATCCTAGTTCCAAAGAATAGAAAAAATTTGACAGATCGGTCTAGTATTCAAATCCGTATAAAAATTTTTACCTTTACTAACTACTTAGCAACTCTAGAGTTCCCCCCCGAGGGGAATAACGTCCACCAAGTGACATTACCGGTTGTCACACCACCCCCTCCATTCCTAGCCCTGATGGGCTCTACCAGAGGTGGTCTTTCAGTCTGATAACGCCACAGTCATCAACTGACCTCGGGGAGATGCCGCCGATGTCAATGCCCCGAAAGACATTCACATCGGCTGATAGTAAGGCCAATTTAATTTTGATGGTGTCCAATGCCTTCTACGAAGACACGGAACACCGCGAAACCACCCACTTTAGAAACAAGTTTAGGACTGTCGCGGAAGCACGAAGACACGCGCGCCTGCTTTAATATTTGCAGCAACGATACTACTCTACCCGCGTTTTTAGAAACATGCCACGCCAGCTTATAGAAAGGAGTGCACTTACTTATTTAATTACTATGTTCTCGAGGACCCCAGGTCTGGCCCGTGTGAGAGCTATCAACTCCCACCTAGCACCAACATTGAGGACCGCTTAGACGATATAAAGTTGATCGCAACTTGAACCACATCCCCTATCTCCCTTACAGGGTGCACTCTGTTTCTAAAAAATTCTCAAACGCAAACTATGATCGTACTCGGAAGCACGGGAGATATACTCCCGAGCGCGACCTCCATTGATACAAAAAACAATACTAACCGAGGCTACGGTGCCAAAGCGCCTACCTCTGGTCAATCAGCTACCCCCGGCATGCCCTAGCCACCCGGGAGTCTACTCTACACTCCCTCAGCAGATCTGCACTGAGCCAGAAATCGAAGGAAGTTAGCCACAATCGTCCACTCACTGCGGGTCTTCCAGTAGACCCGCAGATCCAGAAAGGAGTTCACTTTCTCTAGTTCCCTAACAACTCTGGTACGTTCAGCCACATACCGGGGACAAACATACAGGACATGTTTGTCTGCAGTATCGTCAACTCTACATTCCGGACAGAGTCCAGAATCCGCCAATCGAAATCTAACTAAGCTATGCCTAAAGGCACAATGTCCTGACAGAAACTGTGAGATGTACCGATTGGGGGAAACCCACCTAATCGCTGTCAACTGCCGCACATCGGGGAAGATACAATGCGTGTATCGACCAGTAGAAGAATCGTTCCACCTAGTTTGCCAAGAGTCAAAACCTAGATCTTATATTTCACGCATACGCCCTGGAGTAAGAAGGCGAGCGGTTAGAGGTATACCGCATGTTACGCTCTGTAGCCAGGATATCAACTGGTTTTGTGCCGGCGATAACAGAGACAGCCTCTCTCGCGACCGTTCTGTAACCTCCGACAACAGCTAAAAGAAGAAGACGCTGGGCACGCAATAAAATATACCTATATCCTTGTAATCTCATACGATGTGCCCAGACGGGTGCAGCGTACAATTATGGCTTCGCAGACATCCCAACCCCCCGTAGGGGAAGACACCCACCAAGTGACGATTCCGGCCGCCACACCACCCCTCCTGTTTCTAGCCCTGAAGGACTTTACCGGGAGTCGTCAGAATGACCTTCGTACTGATTACATATCTCAGACATCAGCCAGGCCTCGGTCGGGATACCCTCGATACAAATACAGCGTCGACATTTAGCATCAGAGTAAAATGCCTCAACAGCAATCGCCCTCGCCGTAGGCATAGGTCGACCTACACGTAGCCCTATAGCTACATAACCGCAACGTGGAAGCACGAAACTCCGCGCCTACTCTAATTAATCTAACTGCCCATCTGACTTTGAATGGCTTCGCAGACACCTTTGTAAAGTATACGCATGATACGGAAATTCAACCCACAATCGGGATGAATGACTCTACGAACGCCAAAGAAAGCATCTATCGCCTTCTTTACGATAAACTGAAGGTGCTCCCTGAAGAGAAGTCTCTCAAAAGCATCATAGTGGTTTTCTCCGCACCAAAACCCATCCAGAAATGTGAGCCAGAAATTCGCACTTACGAAAGTTAGACGTAATATACAACAGCGGAATAAGGTACGCCACAAGCGCATTCCGTATAAGCCCGGCTACTAGTCTAATGTCAGAAGACGGAATAATGTCACTGCGTTGTAGAAGGGAGATCCTATAACTAAGATATGCAGCAAATATATGGGCCTTTCCTGCTCATACAAAATTATAAAGCGTTCAATCATCATCATCTAGCTGTATCCTATGAACGTCGTGCTACCTATTCCAGACCAGCCGGAGTACGGTATCACGAATAGTAAGGAAATATGAAATTGCTCTACCAGATACGTTAGCAATTTCTACTAGAGGGATACTGCCATGGCTTTTGCCAGCGGTAAACGCAAGATTGGATCTCTCCTATGATAAAATAAAAGATAAGCCAGTAGTAATCATCCAACAGGAATTTTTATCAACCGTCAGTAGTTACGATGAATAGATTAAGATTTATACTGACGGTTCTAAAACCGACAACGGTGTTGGATGCTCCATATGTGTAAATGGAGAAGCCCATTTTTGGAAGCTGCCAGATATGGCAACAATCTGTGACAACTTGGATGCAATTCCTGTACGAGTGGCTGATGTAAAAAATTGTCTAACAAATGTAATTAGAATGTACTGGAGTAATGGATGGAGAGGATTGGGTACTAAATTAAATGCCGTTAAATTCTCTCTATACAAATGGAAGGGCCACGTGAAACTGAATCGCCGTGAACAAGTGGCGGTGACTAGACTTGGAGTCGGTCACATGCGAATAACGAATTCATATTTGTTAATCGGCGAAGATAGACCAATGTGTGGTGTTTGTAACAAACCACTTACAGTCAAGCATCTTTTAGGAAGAGTGTACCATATATAAGGACCTCAGAAAGAGGTTCGGTTTACTAAATGAAAATGCTGCTGATTTGGAGAATGGAAATGAAGTAAAAATAGTTGCTTATCTGCACGCCAGTGGACTATTAACTATTGTATAATTATTCAAAGCTGTAATTACAAATAATGAAATCGAATTTTATGGATATTGAAATTTAATAATTTGGTATTGTCAATATATTTCATGTTGTTACATTATTTTCTCTTAAATATCAAGGTCCTTTATACCCTGTAAGTTTTTATTGTTCAATGTTTATGTTTGTAACGTTTTGTGTCGTGTTTAGTGTTTTTAAAGAAATGTTAGTGCCCTTTACATCCTAACATATGACGAGCCTTACGGTGATTAATGATTAGCTTTAAAGAATGTGACGAGGACTAATGACCATAGTAGTCGATGCCTGTATAATTCCTAAATAAAAAGAAATAAAAAATAGGCATTATTACATGTGTATTACATGTGTATTTGTAGCAAATTTGGTGAAACATCTGATTATTTAAGATTAATTAAAAATTATAATTTAGAATCGCATTATTTTTGGATTTTCGTGCAAGGTAAACTAGTTTTTTTAAATCAATCAGAAATTGTACTGAATCTAAGATGTTTAAGCCTACATGTGAAATATTTCTGTATATTTATTAATCTTTAATTAATTTCACTAAGTATTTTGCAGCGTTTAAACCATTTTTTTCAACCTCCGAAATCACCGTTAGGTAATACTTTCATAGGATGAGATGAATGCCGGCCTCCGTGGCCGAGTGGTAGCGTCTCGGTCTTTCATCCGGAGGTCCCGGGTTCGAATC
>JAAAKQ030503900.1:0-20225 GCA_010016005.3 Zanna intricata | reverse complement strand
GCATTCCAAACTAAAATTCACACACCCGATGAAAAGGTTTTTTAACCAATAGAGGTAAAACTAAAAATAATAAAACATAAAGGTTTAGCCGACCATAGTAATAATAATGAAGAATAAAAATAATAAATCCTTCAAACAAACTTAACACAATGTGTTAACAACATAACACTCAAAATAATATTAAATGAAAAAAAAGAACTGGCAGAATATGACATAATATGATGCTGTAGTTTAATTCTCAGTCAGTAATGGTGTCTGTGCAGATTTATAAATAATACCTTAAAATTTATTTAAGGTAATCGTGATAGAATTATTAAGATAAAGCCAATCATAATAATTCTTTAATGAACTATTAAAGTCAAATTTATACAGAAATACAAACAAAGATAATCTGATTTATTTATGATTAATGAAGATATCTTAATGTGTATACAATTAGTCTATTAACTATAAAACAGAATTATTAATAGCTGATTTTGTACTCCCTGTTTTGTTATAAGTATCCATATTATTCTATCAAATTTTTATTCACTTGCTGTGCTCTTTTTACAGGTGTAAGTTGGGTCAATATGCATAGGTTGGCACTCAAAGTGATGCTCACTGATTTAAAAAAGTTTGGTTTGCTGGTGGGAGATGTTGATGAAATGATTGAGGTATGAGGTGTTCTATAATGTTATTTTTTTAAATAATTTTAATGGTATTAATTAAATGATGATAATGAATTGTATTATTTGTATAACACCAGAAGAATGTGTATATGTTGAGGTTTATTTTTAATTATTTGGTTAAACTTTAAAATTATTAATTTATAAATGACTTGTTTTCAAAATAATGGAACATTTTCATTCATACGATCTTTTAGAGCTAGTACCTTTCTTCAGTGGAATTACTGGTAATGCTCCCAATTATTCCACTTTAAAAGATGGTGCTAATAGCTTCAAAAGGTTCTATGGAAGAAAATATTTAAGTATTTTGAAAGTGAATCATTCAATAATTTTGATAATAGTCAATTTTTACTAAATTAGATGTTTCAGAATCCGTCAAGGAAATAAGCATTAGAAGGAAGAATATGTATGAAAATTAATGTTAAAAACGTAACTAAGACAACAAATCAATAAGACTATAAGTTTTGATTACATAAAAGATAAAGAATTTAACATATAAAACTGAATAGATTCTTAGAAAATATGGTATGAAAAGTGGTAAGGAAGGGTTTAATGGAAGGAAAAATTTATTATGTTGTAAAACAAAGTTAGTAAAGTTGATTGTGTTTTGAAGTGTACTTTTATATGGATATGAAATGTTGACAGTAAGGAAAAGGGATAAAGAAAGACCAAATACATTAGTGATGTGAACACAACGGAATTAAATAAAAGTAAATAGATAATCAGGGTGAAAAATGAAGTAATGAGGAATAAGAATAAAAGGTAGTTGGAACACTTCAAAATAGGAAATTGATTGTTTGACATATATCATATGAAGAGAACGGTTGATTAAAACATTGCTCTTGTGATAAAAAATTTTAAAGAAAAGAGGACAAAGTGTTAGAAATTTTGAAGTAAAAAGCTTTTGGAAACTCAAATATTTAACTCTGGAAATCTTCAATTTCCAGAGTTTTAAAAAACTCTGGAAATTTTTTAAAAAAAGGTACTTCTGGGAGGTTAGTCCTATTTAATTACATGATGACAATTATGTATGTGTAAATATATATATTTATATATTCAAACACACCCATACCAACGCAAGACATGTCTTTAAAACAAGTTCATGTTGAAAAAAGAAAAACAAAACTGAAGAATATTAACAACTTTATTAGTTACCATAAAAATTACATTTATTTACTACTTGTCCACATAGCTTCTTCTTCATTCCTTCTTCAAGAAATTATGCCACCAAGCAACTTAATTCATATAGTAACACCATTTTTCAAATTATCATTTCCAGTAAACCTCTATTTATGTGAAAAGAGAAAATAATTGCCAGGAGCTAAGGCATGGCTATTGAGTGAATGATTAAAAAATTTCCATCAGAGATTTTCTAATTGCCTCACATCTGATTTTCCATGTGTGACTGGGCATAGTCTTAAAAAAACAAAATCCTATCCTGAGGGATAGCATCCATGTCTTTTTTTAAATTTTTGTAGCTGTTCTAAGATTTTATAACATTTCTTAATACAGATCTTCATTCACGGTAGTTCTGCGACCACTAAATTCAACAGGTAAGATATCCTCTTGTCCTAAAAAAACAGTAGCCATTAGATTCTTAATCAGTTGTTCTTATTTCATTTTCAGGTTAAACGTTGTCATCATACTGACAGCTGCTCTATCTTAACATTTTGGTAAGAAATCCAGGTTACATCCTCAGTAAAAATGTAATCAAACAATTCATCACCTTCATTTCATAATACTGCAAAAATTCATGTACTACAGCAAGATATTTTTTCTTGTGTATTAGTTAATATCTTCAGCACTCATGTAGCATACGGTTTTATAGCCCAGTTTTCCAGCCAACATTTTATAAATGAAAGATTGTGAAACATTAAAGACAATTTGGATACAGTGAAGTGCCAGTTTTCTCAAATTTTTTTCAACTTTTTCAGTCAAATCAAACATTATCACTGACAGTTGGCTGCTACCTTCTTCATCATAAATGTTTGTTTGTCCTCAAAATAAACAACACCAATTTTTTTTCTCAGTGAATTATGAAGGAATACCAGTTACATACATGGGGTCTTCATGGGGAAGTGTTGAACTCGACCCGAGATATTAATATCTTGAGCTAGCCTTACAAGCAAGCTAAAAAAGTCCCGCAAAGTTGTTAAATTAAATGCGTATAGTGACCTTCTTTATGTGAAGTATTCGGTACTCTTTATCTGTTTAGCCTCCAGAACTACCATAAGGTATTACTTCAGAGTATTACTTCCGTGTATGTGTAGGTGTACACCATTGAGGGTTCAGGAGTTCCTGTGTGGCCTTATCGACGCCCATCCTCACAAGCAGGGACGCACCAACTCAGCAGAGGGCTGTCCCTCCCCCTTGATCTGCCGTCTGGTCCTCAGGAAGCAAGCATCAGTCATTGTTCGATTCTCTATGTTCCTTTTCTTTTTCAATCAGGGTTTTTGTTACCCATCATTTTACTGTCTCCCATCCCTCAGAACTTCTCAGCATTAAGGGTATAATGTCTTCAAGGAGCACATCCTCCAGGCCTGTCTCTATTTTGTACATTATCCATCTAGGGCAGCAGAAGAACATGTGCTCCACCGTGTGATATCTCCACAGCTGAGACAGTTCTGCCACTCCCTCAGTTAAACCTATATAAATAGGCATTGAAGTTGCCATGGCCCAAGAGAAAGTGGGAGAGGTAGAAATCAACCTCCCCATATCTCCTCCTAAGCTACTTCTCAATATTAAGCATTAATCTTCGGGTCCATCCCGCCACATTTGCGTTCTCTCACAGGCGCTTCCATCTTTCTTCAAGCGCCATCCTTGCATTACCTTTGGTGTGTTTTCATATATGCTCATGCGTAGCTCCACCAGCAGGTGTATTGGGGGATTGGGGGAGTCCTCGACAGTACTCCCATCATGAGGATGGACATCGTATGATAACCTGCTATGGTGAACAGCCCATTTCTTTTCTGTATAGTCTGTAGCAGTCTTGTATTCTTCTTCCATTGTAATGCCCTCACCCAAACAGGCATTGCGTACAGCATGATAGCTCTAGGCCCTGCTAACATAAGCTTCTTTTTTGATGCCTGGGTCCACAGTGACGAGATAACAGTCTACCAAGTGTTTTCACCATTTGTTCAGCTTTCCTGGCCGTTGCCTGCAGATGGTATTGAACCAGACTTATGTAGCCACACCCCAAGATATTTCACTTGGGGCTGGGTCCGTATTTGTCCATCAACCATAACCTTGATGGGTTTCACTCTCTGTCTTCGTGCGATTGCCACTGCCTGTGTCTTGTTCGGCTCCAGAGCTAGTGTTCTCTCTTTCAACCATACACATTAACTATACAAATAGATAGGTTTGCCAGGAGTTCTACTTCCTCCTCTGTTCTGCCAGAGATGAGTATGGCTAGATTGTCTGCATAGGCCACACTCTTAACCCCCTCTGGCAGCTCTACTCTTAATACTTGTACCTTTTCTGCATAAATTAGCCCAACACCACACATGTTTTAGTGCATCTAGGGTGGACCTTCCCCTTCTGAAGCCGAATTGTCTATCAGACAGCCGACCGGTTTCCATTACTTCCTCCTGTAGCCAGTTGGCTATCATTAATTCATAGATCTTGCCGGACACAGGCAGCATACTGATGGAACGGTATCTCCTTTCACCCTTCCCATGTACAGCTTAAGGATCAAAACAACCCACCCCCTCCTCCGTATGTGCGGGAAGCAACCCTGGCATGCAGCTTCATTTATTGCTTCCAACATCGGCCATTGGTTCACTCTTATATAACCTTTTATTAAGGATGTAGGTACCCCATCTGGTCTTGGGCTTTTGTTAACATTAATACGATGAGCAGTCCTTTATAGCTCATTAATGGTGAAGACCTGTACATCACTAAACTCCACTCTCTGCTTGTTCTTCGGTCTCAGCTGGAAAAATTTGTCTATTATTCTCAATGCATGCTCTCTCAAAAAAGGGGCGGAGGGGCTCTAAATTTCTTCATGATGATCTTGTATGGGAGGCCTCATGGATCATTCTCTAAATCCATAACAAGTTGTTGCCAATCTTTTGCCTTCCTTTATTTGGAAGGAATATAAATTTTGCGATGTGTTGTAATTCATCCTTGCCACAGGTTTGTCCACTGAGTAGACTCGTTTTCACCTCTGCCAGATTCTTTTGTGTCTCATGGTGTCAACTCTTAGTTGTGCAAGTTCCTGCGGCCACCAATATACCCTTCTCCCAGTGCTGTCTCACTGGGGTCTCATTTTATCGGCCTCTTGGTTCAAGATGTTCTGCACAACCTCAGCCACTACTTTAGTGTCACTCATAATATTCAGCCTGTAAATATCACAAATTTACCTATGAATTTCAGCTGCAGAATTGTTTTTTGTCATCAAAAATTGGATTACCCTCGTACTTCATACTTGGCAGGACACAAATTGTAATACTTATTATAAATGAAAGAATGTAAACAACTAACTACAAAATGATTAAACTATTGTTGCTTGCTATTGATTGAAATATCTGAGCTACTCAAGCACCATCTGTTTACATTGCATATATAGGTTGCAAATTCAAAACAAACTGCTTTAAAAACATGCCTCATTTTTCAAACATATTAAACCGCTTTATCAGTATTTATATTTTTATATTTATACAAAGATATATTTATATTGTAAGAATACTTATCACAGAAATAAATTTGTTTTTCTTTTAGAGCAGTTGCATAACAGAAGTTTTTATATTCAATATATTTAATAAAAAAATAAATAATCTGAGTACTTACATTGTTTATTTGCAGGCTGGGATTGGAGCAGTCCTACAGCCTCATGGTTTGGGTCATTTATTAGGATGTGATGTTCATGATGTAGGAGGTTACTTGGATGGACATCCAACTCGTCCAGCTGAACCTGGTTTTAATAAATTGCGCACTGCTCGGATATTGTTACCTGGTATGGTACTGACTGTTGAACCGGGGTGTTATTTTAATGACGTGGTATGTAGTTTACTACATAAATTAGGTCTACTTTTTTTTAAATTAAGATAATTTAATTTTTCATGTGAACTAATTACTAATAAACTTAAAGACTGCTGTTTAATGTCTGTTAATTCCATTTAAATGTTAGAAGTGGAGCTCTATAAATTATGAAGTACTTAGGGAAATGTTATTGCTATTCTTTTCAGGGTTCTTATTAGATTTGGAATAGGAATTTATCATCGGGTGGTTTACTTTTTACCAAAACATTGTCAGGACTTAGTGTATATTTTTTTTGTTCTGTAACTTAGTACTGTAGTAGTTTTACATTACATTAGTGATTTGATGGAGTCTTTCTTTTAAAACTAACATTATGAAAAATTACTGACTAAACAGTAGCGTGTAAATTAATCTGAGCACAGATGTTATGTAATAAAACAATTTTATTTAGAAAAAAATCATACCTGTACAATTTTTGAATATCTAACAATTGATGTGTCCTCCATTATTCATAATCGCTTTTAAGTACATGATTTGGCAGTGATTCAAGAAGTATACTATACATTATTTTTTATTTCTTTGTCATGAAACCATATTAATATTATTGCTTTAATCAGGTTAATTTTTATGGTACAATTAAGTTTTGACGTTGTTTTTTTACTATCGCCTAATGATTTTCAATTGGGTTTAAATCTGGGGAGTTGCCTGGCCACAGGAGCACTTTAATATTTTGTTCCTTGAAAGATTTTTCCACCTTTTTAGCAGTATCGCTTGGCATCAAATCTTGTTGGAACAGTTCGTTGCTTTGTGGGAATTTTTTTTTGAAGTTATGTCAGAAAACTTTCCTTCAGAATCTTCATATATCCACTTTTCAACTTATCATCTACTGGAAGTAATAAACAAAGTATTCAAATGTGAAACAACCCTAAAACCATTTTTCTGGAGATGTTTAACTATCATTGAATTTGAGCAGATGATGCATTTTCTTCAGATGCTTTTCTAACATACAGAACCCTTTGCCCTGAACATAAAAAAAATGATTACAACATTTAAATGAATTGTAATGAATTATATTGTTTACCTGTTTTATGGGTTCTTATTTTAAGCCCCTGCAGATAATTTTTGATAACATTTTCTTTTACGACTACATTTTCCTTTCCTTTGAGATAATAAGGATCTCTTCAAATTATTTTAAAATAGCACTTATTGTCTTTAATCCAACACCACACTCAGACGCTTTTTCATTGTGTCGTAATGGTATACTCAGTAAGAGATACAATTTTTAAACTCTTTCTTGGAGTATATATTCATTATTCAATACACAGAACAAAAAATATGAAAATATGAAAAATATGAAGAATTCTTTAATACTTAAAGAATTTGTATGGTCAAGCAGTGTAGCCGTAACATAGAAATAAACAAAAAATTCCCTGTGTTCTGATTAATTTGCATGCTACTATACTTTGACAAAAATATGATTTAAGTTACATGATTGCGCTGACATAACTTTATGAGATAATTACATTTTATTATCAGTTCCGTAACTGACATGTTTGAATGACTGGCATATGAAAGTGGGTTGTTACTTTTACTAGTATTAGTCACAAATAATATATGTGAAAAATTATTAATTTAAAAATTAATATTTTATTACTTTGGTAACTGTTTGATAGTTACGATATATTCAGGTGAATTGTTTAAACAGTATAAGACCAAAGCTTATTTTATTAAACAAAATTATAGTGTGTCATTTAAAATAACTTTACTGTGATGTGAACAAGTAATCTTTACTTTTGTTTATACAAATATCTACAACATGTTTTCTTTGAATAATTAATAGATATGTTTGAATGTCTGTAATTGACTTGAAGGAGAGAAAGCCCAATAGCAATTAACTTCTCTATATTCTGTTTTATTCTGGCTGGCACTCTAATAGCTAATAGATTATGAAATGATTTTTTTTATAGTGCGTGAAAAGATACTACGCCTGACTGAGATTCAAACTTAGAACCTGAAGGTTCTGATGCCTTTCCATGGAGATGAAAGGCAGAAATGCTACCTCTCCATCTCAGAGATCAAACTGTTGGTCTGCTTTAAAGTATATCTTTTGGAATAATAAAATAACCTAATTGTATTGACTTTTATTTATGTATTTTAAACTATTGTATCCTTGTATTTTAAACTTTTATATACAAAAATGCATATTGTTCTCCAAATTTCATAATATGATGAATTTTATTGTTTTGGTTGTTCAAAAGAAAGGAGTTGCTTTGAAAATCAGCAAAGAAATTTACTTTTAAAATAATTCTTGTTTTAGCTGCTATGTTTTTGAATTAATGAACACAATTTATACTTTTTATTATTATGTATGGAGTATCTACATTCTAAAGAAACAAGTGTACAGAACCTGTATTAAAATAGTAGACAAATATTAAACTAGTATTATAAGTATTCAACCAAATATTAGTTAAAAAAAATTTAATTAGTAACAATAATTTATTTAATAAGATTTTGTTTGTATGCTGGAAGTTTTAAACTCTCTGATGATAAACAGTAAGAAAGATCATTTTTGTTTTTACCATATAACTACTGTGAATGTTTTTCCATTTTTAAAAAACAAACCTATTTAATTTATTATTGTAAATATGTGTGAAATGATGAATAAAGTGAGCATTTTGAAGATTTAATAAAAATGCTGAGTTAGACTACCTGCAGATGTGTATATTCCCTTACGTATTGGGATGTTAGCATAATAGCCAACAAAAGCCGTGCGAGGATAATTAGGTAATAAAAAAAATAATAAAATGCTCTGGCATTTTATCAAAAGATTTTTTTTTAAAGAACAAATTTTTATAGAGTGCCTGATAAAATCAGTACATAAATAGACAACAGTGTCAGTAATATATGATTAAAAACTTAACATAAATACTAAAAAATATACACTTAAAATGAACTAAATATAAAAATGTATTGAAAAATTCCCTCGAATCAGTTTTATGTCTTAATTTTAACCTTTTCCATTAGAATGAAAATATTATTAAATTTGGAATAAATAAATATTTAAAAAGAATATTTTAAATATTAAAAACAGAATCTTTGAAAATAAAAGACGTGAGAATAATTGCATTAATTTCTTGAACAAATACATTCCAAAAATGAATTAATTTAAATTAGTTAATTTGAATACTAATATGACATTTACAAAGTAAATAATAATAATTAACTATGTAATATTATTACTTAACATTTAACATTATACTTGAAATTATTTTTACTAAGCAAATTTTTGTCACTAAAATATAAAATTAATATGCTTAAATGATAACAGTTAATTTTAAAATAAAAAATAAAAAAAACTAATTTTGCACTATTTGTGTAACTATGTAGCAGAGCTGGGCTGTTCCCGAACAAAATAAAACTTATTAAATTGAAGAAATTAACATAAATTGAAATTATTAAGAATTATAAATTCAAACAAAGAAAAATGTTGTTGAATGCATGAGTCTGAGCAAACATGTCTTGATCCCTTTGATGGTAAAGGCTGACTAAAAAAAAAGGACTATAGATCAAAGGAGCGAGCATGCACCGAAACGCGCACGAACCCGTAAGCATATGTACACAGTAAAATGAGACGTGGGAAAGGAAAAAGAATTACATAACCAACTGCAATAATTGCGATATAAAAGTGATTAACATTCCACAACGGTGAGTCACACATCCATTGAACTGGCAATAAGTAATAACAATAAACAAACAAACAAAATATAAATTAATAAATCATACTTAACACAAATGTGTTAACATACTGCCCAGGCGAAGATTAGAAAACACCAAGGCAGCCCAAAAAAGAGATGGTTAGACAACAAAGGTGAAAGACCAGGCGTGAAGGCCAGAGAACAAGAAAAGTATAGCAGAGAAAAGAACTGGGAGCAAATCAGCACAACAGCAAGGAATTACAAACCCAAAGAGAATGAGCAAACGCGAGTAGTCAACAAAATGCAAAAGGTACATAACAAAAGAGCGCGGCAAACAAGAAAAAAGAGCGATTGTGACAAGAACAGACCCAACGGCAACAAAAAAAGAGAGACACCCTCAGAACCAGGGCATGAAGACAACTTCACCCTTGTGGAAACTTCAACAAGAAGCTAAAAGAGAAATGTCAAGGCATGAAAACAGAGTTTCACCCAGGACCTGGTTCCAAAAGGAAACAAAAATCATATTTTGTATTCATTTGTCTTCCAGAAAATTTATGGTTGTATAAAAAAGTATGTGTTTTCTTGTATTAAAAAGTCTAGAATAAATTAAATCTGAACTTTTAAATCGAAGTCCATTAACTGCATCAAACATTTTATTTCACTTTTTTCTCTTACATTAATACTGTTCTCTTCTGTTGGATTTTATTGGACACTCCTTATTTGTTATAAGACACTCCAAAATTTTTTTTTCATAGTAACACCTTTAAATAAGTACAATTAAATATACTTTTAAGAACTAATTAAGTTTTTTAGGTACTAATTAAGTACCTTTAAATAATTAGGTATAAAAGGTATCAATCAGGATTGCTTTCTTTGAAAGTAATAGTGTTAATTATCTAGCAATTATCTGTGGTGAACAGAGTGAAGTTGCCATTCTGAAGCTGAATATTCCTATTTTCACTTATTTTGACATGTTTATTTCTAAAAGTGCATTCAGTTCAGTGAAGAAGGTAGCAGGAAACTACTTAGTTCATTATTTTTTTAGTAATTGCATTGAATATTTGTTATCCTTTATGTTTATATGTATTCATTTATCTAAATGTTCTGATTTATACAGGTGTTACAAAAAGCTATGAAGAATCCAGATCAAGCAAAGTTTTTTAACTCTGCAGTTCTTGAACGAGTAAAAAATGTTGGTAGTGTCAGAATTGAAGACGATGTGTTAGTTACAGATTTTGGAGCTGAAGTTCTTACAGATGTACCTCGAAAGTTAGTATTGTGGTGTTGCTGATGCTTTAAATAGTCATGTAGAATGTATGACGGGGAATCTTATTCTTTAAGACTTTGGGGTTTGGCATCCCCATGGGCCTAGCCTCAGTAGCTTTTCTTCCCACTACACACTGAGCTGCAGAACCCTTTACACCATATACATACACTACACCAAGAACATTACCCAAATTATAACATATACCCTTACACAATAACATTTTACAATGTCTCTTCTTATTCTTATGCTTGGTGCTGTTGCACCACCTGACAAAATGCAACTTTAACTCAAGGTGGAAACTATCATGCTGATGGGTGAATGGCTCTATATAATGAGTCTTGAACAATATCTTCTGGACACCTGGGCGAACCCAGTTGTAATTAGCTCTAGCTTTTTTATACACTTGGATTCTGAAGAGAGATGGTCTTATATTTCTCCAGTACCTGTAGGATCAAAATTTCAAGTCTTATAAAAATGTATGATAGTTGGTCTATCTGAAAAAAAAACCACCACAGAAGTCATGTGAAAAGACCTCAATCATTGTTTTCTGATGAGGATAAAATCTCTATTGAAGAAAACAGTTTGATTGGTAACTCATCTCGTCTAGAATATAATAATATACAATTCATTGTTCTTAAAAACAATCAGGAATGAGGTTCCCTTCAATCAGTCTCACTTTCCTGATAAACAAAGTTATAACAGAATCAAGGTTTACCTAAAAATGTCAGAAAATTGAGGGACTGCATAATACGTATGGAGACATTTAGTGATGAACAGAATTGATTACTCTTATGTCTCACTAATGGGTGGTATTAACATAAAAGCACTATGCCACAAATTCCTGAATAGCAGTAGAGGTGTAATCTTTTGTCAGGACCATTTGGAGATAGTTAGTGAGATTACCGATGAACTTTGTCTCCCCCCCAAGGTGTTGAAGTGAGATGAATTATGAGGTATCACAGCACAATGGAGGAACCTAGTCTCTTGTTTATACTAATATTTAACTGTCCTGTACCATCAATGTAAATAAGAGAGAGTTACATGTCTATTTGTGTGTGACCTTAATTCTCAACCCTTGGCGTTGTTTCCAGTGTCAAAGGTATGGCCACACTACAACTTCTTGTTCGAATACTGCAGTATGTGCTCAATGCGCAAAAGACTACAATGATACTGAATGCCAGGAGGAACAAAAATGTGTTAACTGTGATTGACCATATTTAGCTCTCTCACGAGATTGTCCACTTTTAAAGAAGAGAAGGCAATTCTTAAAATTTTTTACTACATCAAATATTTGATAATATTTAATTTGTACTATATTTGTAGCAGCTGTATCAAAGCAAATCCTACAAATGCAGGGAATCAACACTGCAGATCCTACAGAGAATTAAAACAGCTTGTTCAGCCTGATTAGGTCACCTTGCTTACAACCGTTATTAGAGAGCTAACAAAGAATGCAAACAAGAAGAAAAGTGTTATTGGTGGAAAGAACAACTGATCTACTGAAAACCACTTTAGTTGGTACAACAAATAAACACCACTGCACCAACAGTGCAGCAAACTACCAAGATCCCTAAGAAGGGATCAATCAAAAAATTGTCGCCTGGTACGGTATCTCTGGCTTTCCAGGCTTCTAATTCTCCACCACCATCTTGAGATCTGTTTGAGAATATAGAGGTCGATGAAGTGCCTGAATAAGCAAAGCATTTCAAAATAGCATAGCAGCAAAAAGGAAAAACCGGATTGTATTTGACAAATAATATGCACACAGTTCTGTTATAACAGGAAAAGACTATTTATGGGTACAAAAATTATTCATTGGAATGTTTGCAGTCTTTGTTCCTGCCATGAGGATATACCTACTAGAGGAACAAAATCCTTTAATACTGCAGGAGACTTGCCTTCCTCCTTAGGATGACATATCCTTTTATGGATTTGTCTTTGAAAGATGTAACCATCAGTCTGAAGGTAGAGAACATGGAGGATGTTGTTGTTTTCCTGAAGGAAATTGTAATAGCCACCCATATTCTGCTAACGACAAAAATCCCTGCAGTCACAGTGAAAATATTGGTGCCTTTCAAAATGAGTATCTGCAACCTATATCTTCCTCCAAATTCTGACATCAGTGTGGATGATCTCTCCAGTCTGTTTTTGCAGATTCCTGTACCAGTCTTAATAATAGGGGATTTCAGTACCCATCATCATTCTTGGAGCTCATCATCATGTTCTTCCTGAGGAAAATAGTTGAGTGACTGAGGCAGAATTAGATCTCTGCTAGTTGAACAATGATCTTGCACATTTGACAAATGTGTCATCTTCAGCAGGTACTTCTTCATGCATCATTCTATCAGTACATTCCTCAACCTTACTCCCACGTCTTTCATGGTGCATTTCCAAATCTCCTTTAGAAATGATCATAGACTGGTTGTCATCTCAGGTTGATGTTAGTGATTTGCCTTAGAGTCAACCATCTAGATGGGAGGTTCAGAAAGTGAACTGGATTGGATGCAAGAATTCCTTTAACGATACAATAGTGTTAGTATGATCCACCAACTTATCAAATTTTCACACCAGATTCTCAATAAAACAAATTACTTCATCCCTTTAACATCTAGAAGGCCAAGATGGCCTGCTGCTGTTCCTTGGTGGGATGAAAACTGCAGGCGAGCCATAAGAGATCGCCGATCTCTTATGGCAAGGAGATGAGACAATAACTTTCTAGGCATGTTTTATCCTTACCAGGTTTCAGCATGGGATTACTTCTGCCTCTGTCCAACAATCTGCAAATACCAAGTAAGAGAATACTCTATTATAGATACATAGAAGACGTTGTAGTACACTATCCAGGAGGTGTGAGATTATACTGAGCCTGACATTATCATTTCTGAAGAAAATGTCACAAGAATTATTCAAGGCATACCTTAGCTCATTGTAAGAAAATGGAATGTTTAAATCATTTTGCAAGACTCCATCACCAACAAGATATCTTCTACCTGCAACTTATAGCTCACAAACTCAGGGCAGTATGATGATGTAAGTGAAACACCCTGAGAAACCTTCCAAATGTCGTCACTGCATCAACTGTTGTGGTAACAAGGTCTCCATTGCTTTGCAGTCCTATAGGCTGTGGTAAATGTACCAATCCACGATCCATACATTGTTTGTACCTTTCTTCATACAGCAGATGATGGTATTATATAGAAAAGGTATTCAATGTAATTTAACTAAGATTTTTGTTTTGTACAGCAAAAACCTCAACAGTAGACAGCGCTCATGTTGCAGAAGGCATATAGCATTTCAATCGCCAGTCTTTGACTGAAATTATGTAAAGCTCTATAAAGCACTAATTCATTTTCTATCAAGCACATGGTAATTTTATTATCTTAATTTTTCATTTTAAGGCATATTTGTAATTGTTTTTAAAGATGTTTTTGATTTTAATTAATTTTTTAACATTTAATTTTTTTTTAAAAATAGTGCATTTCTGGACAATGATAGTGCAAAAGCATATTTTGCCTCCCAGAAAAAAATATGCCCATCTTTTGTATAAAAGTGCCCATTTTACAGTATAACAGTAACATTTTTTCAAAAATATTATTGAGAAAAAATTTGTGGAGTAAAAGAACATAAAAAAAGGATTATTTTTATCTTACAAAATTTTTAATGATATTATGTAACATTTTGTAGGTCAAGTTCATTAAATTTATTGGATTAGTACTTCCAAACAAGGCCTTGATACAAACTCTGTTCACAGTTTTAATTTTGTATATCATGTTTGTAGCATAATTTTTACTTTGTCATATTTTAGAGTTGTTGCTTGTGAGCTACTATTAGGTGAGAATGTTAGTAAATGTACTGGTAGCCAACAGTACTAGTTTTATATTGCAATGTTTTAAGTACTTTCATAAATGTTTGATTGTTAGTTATACTGAATTTTCAATTCTGATTTTTTAATCTTGTGTTTTTTATTCCTTGTTGATTTTATTTTTCCTGTATTAACTATGTATTTTGGGTAAATGAAATTAAAATCTGAATTATGTATTATGAATTTTCAGTTTTTTCAAAACTGAAGGGTTTTGAAGTATTGAAAACCAATATAAAAGATATTAAAACTTCTCTGAATTGATAAAAATGGAAATTGTTTTGTCCGCTGAGATGTTATTATTGGGGAAAAATTGTAGATTCAAGGTTGAAAACATCCTTTTGAAGTTTTTAGATTGATTGCTGTGAAGCCCTTCAAAGGAATTGAACCTTATTGTTTTATTATGAGAATATTGGGAAGAAGCAGATAAAATCATTATTAATCTTGTAAAGAATGAAATTTGGGTGAACTTTGCCAAACATAATATTGAAAGAAAACACAGAGTAGAGAAAAGGAGGAGATTTAATTGACCAAGATTAAAATCTAACATTACTAAAAGTAAATGGAAATACTGGGGGTTCTAGGGAAATTAAGGGAGTGGGTGGTATATTTGAAAATTATGAATTTTATCTTAGGAAATTTTAACTTCAAAAAAAACCAAGGAATTTTAACTTCCAATTAAAAGCCATAAAATTAAATAGAGCCTTGCTGAAATTGTTCTAAAGCTTCATTTTTGTTGAAAAAGCTTTTTAGCAAAACTTTTTTTTTCAGAGCTGATATTTATGTAGCCGTAGTAAAAAAAAGAAATAGGCAATGGTGAAATGTTTAACTTTTCTGGCTATGTTGGTCAAATTCAGAATTTTAGAAAAAAAACTTATAATTATTTAAAACATACGAAGATATTTGCCATAGTTCCAAATAAACAAAATTGTAATTTTGTAGGAAGGAAAATTTTGTCAAGATTCTAGTAAGGACTATCAAAAAACTAAGAGTTTTACATTTTAAATGCACTGGGTAACTTGCGACATGAATTTGAACAAAAAAAAATTTTAGTTTAAAAGATATTTTGTAATGGGATAGGCAAAAAATGTTTATTATAATGGATTGAAGGCCTACCAATGTAGAAAATTAAATGTAAAAAAGCTCCCATTATCTTGTTTTCTGAAACAAGATATAGTTAAAAAATATTCGTATACTCATTTTTTGGGGAGGGGGTGAGTATTAAATACAAAGTTTTAGGTAATTTGTGATCTTGATTAAAAAAAAAGTTCAACTTATTTAAGAAAACTTTTATGCCGAAGTGCTCCAGTAAAAATTTTAAATTTTATTTCAGTCTAAAACCCATCCCTTTTTTCAATTTTTGCAAAAATTTAATATTTTCTTTCCTTTTGAAATTAGTACCCGTTACAAGTTTGAAAAAAATCTGTCAATAGATCCTAGAGTTATAAGTAAAAAATATAGGCCAAAGTTAATATACTTGTATTAAGACATAAGAGCTATCGTATATACTAGATTCAACTATATTTGTTGCAGTTGTCAGAATATGTATTTTTTATTATTTATTTTGCAGAGTGGAGGAGATAGAAGAGTTGATCCTTAAAGCTAAAAGATGTGATTCAGGATTGCTGGAGAGTCTTCAATTACCTGAAGATTAGTAAATTTTTTATTGTTAATGGAGCAGCTGACAGTTTTAAAACAATGCTATTTAATGAAATTTTTATGTTAAACATTTATTTTAATTATATAAAATTCTATTATACTTTATTACATTTTATTTCACCATTTTTTAATATATTGCTACCTGTATGCTAATATATTTGTGTAACATTTATCATGTTTTTGTTAAACATTGTTTATGTTTGATATCTATACATCATTTTAATGTGGGTTTGGTTATAATTAATATAAAATAAACATACTTTCCTCAGTTTTATATTTTGTTTGTAGTTTTTTTTCACAAGTTCTCTTTTTTGCATGAGTAATGCTTATCGTGTTCTCCTTACCTTTGACAGATAATTTTTTTTTGTTCATTGATTGTATAAGAGTGAATGTGTAATTATTGAAAGATTCTTTATAACATTATTTTAAGTGTCCTTTGCATTCTCCTCTTCATATTATGAAGACTAGGAATGTGAGTAATGATGCCGTCTTAGAGCAACAGTATAGTTAGGCTTACCTAAATGTTATTAGAAAGAGGTGAATTACTGTTCTTTAATAAAAACTGTTTAAGATATGAAGCAGTGCCGATTGCAAAGTAAGCAGTTGGAATGCATTGTTAACATTGCAAAGTTTTTGGAGAGAATTTTGATTGTTTGAAGAAACATTGTTGCAGTACATTTAAACATGGGAGGGCCAGTATTATTAATGAAGAGAGAAATGGTCTGCTGACTTTGTGAATGATTAATTAGTTAACAATATTGACAATGCAATTAATATTTTTTACTATGTTAAGGCTTTCTGGTTTATTTCTTAGATCTCTCATTTAGACTAGCATTAATGTGCACAGTAGATTTTTTACATTTTTTTATAACAACATAAGACTTAACAGAAGAAGCCAGCATTAACTTTTTAAAACTGAGTTAATACATCATCTTTGATGAGCTCTCTTATTTGAGGACCAGCAAATATTTCTTCTTTAATTTTTCCTTCACTTATATTTGGAAATTTCTGCCTGATATATGAAAATCTGGGACTATCCTTCTTCATTGCTTTTAAAAAAAGTTTTCATTAGTTCTAGCTTGATATGGAGAGGGGTAAATATTTTTTTTTTTTCGGTTCAACGGCTCATGTTAATATTTTTCTCATTTGGAGTTAAGTTGTCTCATTTCTTCACTCTTTTGTAACATAATGTTTATCCCTAGCTCGGCTGTCCCATTCATAAAGAAAGCAAATGTACTTAGTAGAGCCTAAAAAATAATGGCATGCCTAACAAAATAGCTATAACTTTCAAATCAACACACATGTGCCAGCTATGTTTTTTATAATTTATTTTTTCAAGAACGTCCCATCACATCATATGTCTCTTTCAAATTAATACCATAAGCAATTGGTATTGAAGGATATTTGTTACTATTGTGTAATAGTACCATTTTTAAACTATACTTGGACGAATCTATGAAAAGGCACCAGTCCTCAGGTTTATGAACTTGTCCTAAGTGCAATATAAGCTCACCAATATTTGTGAGCTTAACCAAATTATTTTCATCAATAAAGTACTGAGAAAGTTCTTTTTCTCAGCTTCAAAAGCCCAAAATTTTTATATTTTTTCAATATAAATTCCAACCTTGCCATCTTGATCTTAACAGTTCAGCTTGATTTTTTGATAAATTTGAATCCAATAGTCAAGATTAATCTGATAAATTCGAAGTCAAATAATTCACCTTGTGATGTGTGGCTTATTGGAAGATAATCTAAAATCAAAATCATTGTCTTCTTCAGTACTGCTTGATTTTTCATTGCTGCTTTTGAAACATACATTCACAGGTGGTTCAGGAACTGGAATAATTTCACTGTGAGGTACAGGCCTAATTGCAGATTGCAATGAAGGATATTTTACAGTATGTTAGATTTTTAGAAACTCCAGATACACTTGTTAAAAAAAAATTAAAAGTTACATGATCTTTTAGTTCACACTAAACTATAGGTTCACCAAATGGTAAAGCCTTCTGTGTACCTTTCAGCCATCTTAAATATTCAGAAAAATTAGTGCATACTATATGAGGAGCTCATGTCTTAGCCTGATCATCAATTTTACACTGAAAGTACAAATGATATGCTTTTTTAATTAAAGGTGTAATGTTTTTTCTATTTTATTTTATGGTAAACTCACTACATGTATAACAAAAGGCATCTTCTCCATTTACACAATTTCGAGGCATTATGACATTGCATTGTTAACAAGCTTAAGACTGAACAAAATTAATTCATTCCTAAATCCAGTGCTAAATACAAACAACACAACTGTGTTTTCAGCTATATGTTTTGATCTGCACAAAAATGATTAATCTAGTTCATGAAGACTCACTCTTCAGTATTAGATATGATATAAAATGTGACTATAATATGTTCTTTATCTAGTTTGTTTATTTAAAAAAAATCCTTTAATTAAAATTTAGAATTTTAAAAAAATGGTGAGTGATAGAAAGATTCTGAGTTCATAATTCATTTTCAGCATCAAAAAACAGATTAAAATCCTGTATCGCATGTTAGGAAACAAAAATTATGTTTTATCAGTGTAATGGCTTATGGAAATAAACTAAAAAAGGTATAAAAGATTTAAAAAAAAATTATTCTTTAAACTTTGATAGGCTCCTCTACTTACAATATTGGCCCCAAAGTATTTTTTGGGAAATACTTGCTCTATTACTATACTTAAAAAAAACCATAAAAAAAGTTAAAAAATATCCAATAAATAAAAATATAAATTTTTAGAAAAGGGAGAATTTTGGGGGGGGGGGGAAATTATAAGATAAGCATGCATGCATATACTGAGTCTAATATAATGTGGAGTTAGGTGTGCAAGATTTTGACAAAATAAGCCCCCAAAGAAACCATCAACCATCTACCCCACCCCTTGGAGATATTGACCTCAAAATTTTACCTCCTCCTTTACGTCTCTCATACTGGAGAATGCCAATAGGCATATCCCACAAACATTGGGAAACCCTAGACGTCCTTCCATTCCGTTGTGGAATGAAGATTGCCAACTCGCCATTAGAAAGTGAAGGCAGGCACTGCGCAAATTTAACCGCAGGCCAACAAGTGAAAATCTTGATTTGTACCGCAGAGCCAGAGCAGAATGTCGTTGGGTATTCTTAGACTCTAGGAGGAGGTCATGGAAGAATTACATGGACACCATCTCCTGTACTACTCCCACGTCTGTTGTGTGGAAAAAGGTCTGAACAATCTGCAGATCTCCAACGCAATTCATTCTCGGGGTCATTCATGAAGGAGAGCTCATAACAACACCCTCGGCAGTGGCAAATAAGTTGTCACATTGTTTCCAGTCGGTTTCCCTCACCTCAGCATACAGTGAGGAATTTCAGAGGCACAAATATCAAAAAGAATTATTACCTCTAAACATTGGTGATTCAGTCGGTGAATTAAACACCCCTTTTTCGTTTAACAAGTTGTCACACGCACTTAAGAATTCACGTGACACCTCCCCTGGACCTGATAACATTCGTTTCAGCATGCTCACACACCTTCCTAATTCGGCGCTACAACACCTGTTGAATATTTATAATAATTTATTCTCCTCCCAAGTTTTCCCTTTGGCCTGGTCATAAGCCATTGTTGTACCAATACCTACACCTGGCAAATATAAAGCAAGTCCCTCAAACTACCGCCCTATCTCCTTGACAAGCGTTATGTAATGTAATGGAGAGAATGGTGAACCGCAGACTTACGTGGTATTTGGAGAAACATAACCTTTTATCTACAGAACAGTGCGGTTTTCGACAAGGACGGTCTTCCATTGACCATTTAGTGTCTTTGGAATCAGCTGTCCAAAAAGCTTTCCTTCTCCGTCAGTGCCTCATCGCTGTCTTTTTTGATATCAAAAAAGCATTTGACACAGCCTGGCGACGTGGAATTCTTAACATGCTTAAAGAATGGGGAATCAAGGGCAATATGCTTCATTTATTCAGGAATTCTTAAATGACCGAACATTCTGTGTTAGAGTTGGAGATTCTCTATCGGATAGTGTCATCTTGGAAAATGGAGTGCCTCAAGGAAGTGTTTTAAGTGCTACCTTATTTTCT